>CAUYPK010000744.1:0-11059 GCA_963574355.1 Loris lydekkerianus | reverse complement strand
GGTTTTTCCTGTACTCCCCTCTAGTATTTTTATAGTTTCATGTCTTAAGTTTAAATCTTTAATCCAGTGAGAGTCTATCTTGGTTAATGGTGAAAAGTGTGGGTCCAGTTTCAGTCTTCTGCAGGTTGCCAGCCAGTTCACCCAGCACCATTTGTGAACTTCAGGGTAGAAGGGGTGGTCAGCCATATGGAGATAGTGATCCTGAGGATTTTAGGCTTATGGAGAAGGAGGGTCAAGGGCAGTGAAGGCGAGTGCCAGTGGGTCTGAGTATAGAGGTGAGGGAGGGGTGTGAGGGCAGAAGACAGAGAAATACCCACAGCTGGAATTTGCATCTCCATCCACGGGGGGATTTAAGGAAAGGAGGCAAGGAGGGAAACTTTTCCATGATTAAAATTGGGAGTGTAAAAGCTCACTTGCTACTGTTTAGAAAACATATTGGACAGGGCAATGTGCAATTAGAGAGAAGGATGTGTGGGTGCCCAGGCCAGGGATGCCTGAGATTGGTAGCTGCAGAGATGCACATCAATGCAAGTATTGAGGGGGTGTTAGGGGTGGAATGGATTGTGTAGGAAGGAAAATGTTTTGAGCTTGTGGAGTGGAGGCTGCTGGAGAAGATGGAGAAATGAGAGCAGAGGGGAGGATGGGGTAGATCTCTGAGTATCTCACACATCATGCTAAGAAGTGTGAACTTTATCCTGTAGGCAACAGGGAGCCATTGAAAGGCTTCAAGCCTGGGGGTGATTTGCATATTGGAAAAGTCACTCTGACAAGGTACAGAGGATAGAGAGAGAGAAAGTGGAGCCCAAAAGACCGGCTAGGAGAGGGTGGTGATTGTTTAAGTTAGAAAGGAAGAAATGGATACAGTCACATTAACAAGATAGAATTGCCTGGCCTAGGAGAGAGAGTGCTGTGATACCAAGCAGTGTGGTGGGGAACCTGGAGAAGGGGGTTTGAGGAAGAAGTTCATTCATTCAGAAAGTTACGGGCAAAGCACTGTGCTTGACCCTAACAACAAACACTGCATAAGAAAGATGCAGCCTGCCTTTCTGGAACTCAGTCTGGTGGAGGGGCCAGGAATTAAGTAAGATAATACATTCACTAACCATGAACTAGATGTTTTAAGATGCCTGTCCTAAGGATAAGAGGGTAGGAAAGTAAGTAGCCTATTTTAGAGAGGGTGACATGTAAGATAACATCTGATGACTTAAAGATGATGAGGGAAAGGACATTGGAGGAGCAGAGAACAGCAAACACAAAGGCACTGAAGCTGGAAAGCATTCGGCTTGTTTGAGAAACAGGAGGAAGGACATGGTGGTGGCAGAGAACTGAGCAAGGGGAGTACAGGAGAGGGGGGCATGGTGAGACCTCTCAAGGCTGTGGCAGCCCCAGCACAGCCTTTGGAGAGGTAGCGAGGTGTCATGCCTAGTGGCAAAGCAAACAGGTTAGAATTTCTTACCATGTATGTGACCAACTTCAATAATTACTTTTATTGGACAATCCTCAGCAGACGTTTGAGTTGGAGACCCCTGGTAAAGGATAAAGAGCATTACAAATACCATCCTGAGTAGGTATTAGGGAATTATTTATGAGAACACCTGAGTTTAGAAGCTGGTGATTGTGTAGGGCAGAGACACTGGAAACCGGGGAGAAAAACTGTGGGATCAAGACAGGTATTTATTCTCTGCAGTAGAGCCTGTGTCTGGGACCCGGGATGCTGGAATTTGAGCAGCACCAGCAGCAGGATGTGATGATTCTTCACCTAAGTACTGTTCGTATGTCCCCTGTTAGGGCTCAGCTGAGTTGTAGATTCTGGGTTGGGTCTGAATAAAAAGAAAGAGTAAAATAGCTGTGTTGGTGCCAGTGGTTGTCGACATACGGGCAGAGGTCGGGTTGTTCAATGTTACGGATCCAAAGGGAAAAGTCAAACAACTGCATACACTTGACAAAGCATCAGCCCGCTCAGCAGAGAGCTCTAGACTAGTGTCCATTAGAGTGCAACACATGGGACCCAAATGATCAAGCCTTTATTTTGCAGCCTTGCTTAGTCCCTGGACATGGCAGTGCTGGCAAAGTGGCTTGCTGCAGCCTTCGACTCTGAAGAAGCGGATGGCATGCTCTGCAGCTGAATGGTAAGTCCTTCCTTGGAGAAGTATCTGGGTGATACTTCTTTGTGTCTACAGTGAACATCGAAGAAGTGGATGGCTACAGACTTTATGTAAACCTTAGTAAGCTTACTGGGAAATCTCTGCATTTACAAGAGGGAGCTGCATGAAAACTAAATGTATATGGAAAATCTCTGGCTGTTTTTGTTCCTACTAGAGAAGCAGTAGGTTTAGATGATGGAAGTCACTTTGTGGTCAGTGTCATCGGGGTGTAAAATTGGATGTGAATGCAAAGTTTCATATAACACCCCCCTCCCCCCCCACACACACATTCCTACTCAAATACTACAAATTCCACTTCAAGGTGAAGTGTGCTACTGAGCAAGGATAAGGCTTGTGAACTTCTTGGTGCTCTTGAAGGCTTTGGGTACATGGAGGAGATGGAGAAGAACAGGAAAGATGTGAGCTTCTGTTTTGCAGGTGAACAAAGTGCTTTCCAAGAAAACGGCTTAGTAGTCAGAGAAGATAGTTTACGCAGCGAATGCTACCAGAGGTGACAGGGGCCTCAAATTAACAAAGACATTGAGCACATTTTTCAAGTTGGCAAAAAGTCAGCCTAATTAATCTAGGGCAAAAAGTCATAATTGGAGTCCCAGGAAACTCATTTTCCACTTTGATATTTTCTTTTTACCCTTCGTTAATTTTTTTCTTGCAGACCTTAATGTTTGAATGGGCTAAG
This sequence comes from Loris lydekkerianus, assembly GCA_963574355.1. Taxonomy (NCBI): domain Eukaryota; kingdom Metazoa; phylum Chordata; class Mammalia; order Primates; family Lorisidae; genus Loris; species Loris lydekkerianus. The sequence goes on along the minus strand of CAUYPK010000744.1, from coordinate 8,218 downwards.
GCTATATGGAGAGAAGTTTTACTGGGAACACACTTGTAAATTTCACATGGTCGCCATCCAGTCAGCCCCATGTTACCTGCTGGGCTGGATGCAGTTCAGATCTATGCTGCATTGGTTCCACCACCTCTTCAAGCTCCCTCATTTCAGCCTGATCCTGCCAGGATGAGTGTGTGGCGTAATACAATAATTAAGCAAATGAGATGAGGTATATATTAACCAGTGTGATGTAAGCGTTCCTAACTGTATATGAAATCAGCACATTGTACGCCTTAAATGCAGTAATGTATACATGATCTGTGTGCTTATGATTTTATAAAAAATAAATTAAAGAAAAAGAATGGAGTTGGCACAAATGAAGTAGGATTGTGGGCATGTTCATGCTGATAATGGGAGGGAATGATTACTAAGGATGTGGGTGTTGTAGAATGGGACGACCCAGTGCTGAGGGAATAGTCACTAATATTTCTTTCTTTCTCCTTCTATTCTTTTCTTTTTTAAAAAAATATGTAAGATTTTAGTATTTTTTGTGGCTGGGCACAGTGGCTCATGCCTGTAATCCCGGGAGACTCTGGGAGACCAAGGCAGGTGGATTGCTTGAGCTCAGGAGTTTGAGACCAGCCTGAGCAAGAGTGAGCCCCCCCCCCCCCAATCTTTACTAGAAATAGCAAAAAAACTAGCTGGGCACCATGGTGGGAACTTGTAGTCTCAGCTATTTGGGAGTCCTTCCTGTTCGGGACTGACCAAGGTCACACTGTAAGCGACAGAGCTAGTATTTAACTGTAGCTACTTTGACTCTTCGTCTTGTTCTTATTTTCCACTATGCCGTAATTGCCTCTGTTTGATTCATGTCTGGTGATTCCCTTTTGCTCTTTTCTTTCCTTTTTTTTTTTGAGACAGAGTCTCACTATGTCACCCTTGGTAGAGTGCCGTAGCCATAGCATCATAGCTCACAGCAACCTCAAAGTCTTGGGCTCAAGTAATCCTCTTGTTCAGCCTCCTAAGTAGTTGGGAATACAGGTGCCCACCACGATTCCTGGCTATTGTGGCTATTTTTTAGAGATGGAATCTTACTCTTGCTCAGACTGTCTCGAACTCCTGAGCTCACGCAATCTACCCAGTTAGGCCTCCCAGAGTGCTGGGATTACAAGTGTGAGCCACTGTGCCTGGCCTTCACACTGATATTTCTTTAAAAAATGGATGGGTAGACGATGGGCTTTGGAAATGCTGGACAATTCCAGACTCTTGTTAAAATAATCTATTTTGCTTTTCTTTTCTGCTTACATCCTTCAAGTATAGGGCGTGAGATTACAATTATTCTTACTCTACAGCTGTTGCAGAGGAGTGATTGATATGAGTGACATCTGAACAATGATTTTTATTTAAATTTTTTCCCCAGTAAACATATTTTGCATTACTTATCAGCACACTTTTAACGTTGTAAAAAAAGATTTTTTAGTTTAAAAAGTTAGAGAGAACCCAGACTTAAAGAAGGCAACAGACCCCCCCCCCAAAAAAAAAAAAGCAAAATCCTTTTTCTGGATTTTTATGTGCTGTTTTTCTATTTTCTTTCTGTACATTCAACATTTACCCAATACTTTATAGAGAGAAAAATTAAAAAAAAAGAAAATGGTACTTTTTACAAAGGAATGCAATATTAAAGAATCTGATTAAAGTAAATCTTGAATGTACGCGAAGCAAATAAACAGACAGCAATGGCACTATCCAGAGAAAGTCTTTTGCTTTTGTGGGGGGCTGTTGTCTTAAGTCTGGGTTCTCTCTTAACAGTTTAAACTTCTTAGGAAATTTTAAATACAATTTGATCTCTGTATCCCATAGTGGGAGGATGACATGCAAAACTTGGGGATTGCAGGTGTCTCCCAACTCTGGCCTTGACTCTTTCTCTGAGACCCACTGAGGACCTACAAGACTCTTGAGGAGAAGTGAAAGAGAAAGGGCCTGACTCAGAGTGTAGTCCACATTACCTCCGTGGCCTCCCATCTATAAAACGGAATATTGGGCTGTAGGGACCATAAATTCCTTTTAGAGCTGTTATTTGTGATTCAACAAGGCAGGATGAGTCTTTGGGGGATGTTTCGGAGAGAGATAAACATAGAGGAAAGAGAAAGGCTTTTGGAGCAAAGAGAACAGCGCTTGGTTAGAATCTCAACTCTATTTCTCACTAACCGAGAGACTAGTCTCAGGCTCCTAGAACCTCAACTCCCTCATGTTTAAATCACAACTACTTGAGAGAGTTGTCCATAAAATGTTCACATAAAGCATTTGGCCCGGTGCCTGCAGTATAATGTAATATTCACTTGATAAATGGTATCCAATCCGAAAAGGGCAGGCTGTGCACGGCTTTTCCATGATTCCTACAATGCCCCCCCAATAAGCCAAATAACAGCAATGTTTCTCTTTCTCCCTCTCTCCCCCCTTCCTTTTCTCATTCTGAATTCTCATACTTTCACCCTTTCTATCTAAAACCACCTAGATGATTTGTGTGCCACTTCTTCTCATGTGGAAATATTTCCATGGAAGTGGAAAATCACACATGTTGGCTAAGGACATTATTGCAAGTTAAGATAGAGTTGATAAAGAAAAGATCAGAAGGACAATAGATACATAAAAGATAAGAAGACCATTGGAAACTAATGATACCCAAAGAGGTGGAAAATGGCAAATGCTGTAATAGCCAGGGGTAGAAATTTGAAGGAAACATAATCCTCCGTTTCCTTCTTTGAAGCACATGGTGTAGGCAATCTCCCACTCTGTTTTTGCATCATGTGGTTTTCCTTTTACAGAGACCAGTTAAGGACAAAAGGCAGAAGGTGCAAATCCAGAAGGCATAGAAAGAGAAAGGATCAGTGAATTCAGAACAGTCCAACAACAACCTTCTCTCACTGACAGCATCTGAGGCTCCTGCTATGACGTCAAGCCAGCAGAGTGCTCACTTCTGCATCAAGGACACACAGGGGTCTAGAGTTCACCCCACTGTCTCTGGCCAACATGTGGGTTCATCTGTGAATCCTGTTCTGCAAAACTACTTATTTTGACCCAACTCCTATATTGACCTTTCGAATATGTTTCCTGTTCAGCACTCCATTTTCCTTCTGAGATTCTGAAGCCAGACCTACTGAACCCCTCCTGATCCTCTGCCTGGTTTTGTGTAACCTCTTTCCCAGAGGGTCTGCACAAGCTCGCTCTTATCTGAAACTGTATGAGATTGTGGTGCCATGGGTCTGTCTTCTGGGTCCACTGAGATATTTTCCAGCTAGCTTTGATTATGTCCATCTACCTAGATCCTTGCTGCCTTTCTTTCTCTGCAGAGTTGACCTTCTCTTTTATCTCAGGCCAATCTGAACTAAGCCTGATTTTATTATACACTTTTCAGTTAATACGTCATAAACTATTGGCTACATCCATCTTCAGAAGAAGGTTCTTCAATGTTCCAGAGTAGCATCATGTTATGATGGAGATAGATTGAGATGAGAAAGTCTAGGTTTCAATCCTAACAACAATATTTATAAAAACAGGGTGGTGGGTAGGGGGATAAGGGAGCTGAGGGAGGGGAGGGGAAGGGGGATGAGGGGGGTCACAGTGTGTAACGCACCTCCTGGGGGAGGGGTACAATTATAAGAGGGAATTTACCTAACAAACGGAATCCATGTAAACGAATTCTTTGCACCCTCAATGAATCCCAAACAATAAAAAAGAAAAGACTCTCAATCACTTTTTTGCTAAGATCAAGTGTAGTATCTGTTCTTATGAGATTTTTAAAAATCTCAGCAAATCTCAAATAGGCAAACGTAAAGAAACCTATGCCCCAATACATCATAGTTAAACTGCTAAAAACTAAAGACAAAGAAAAATTCATGAGAGGAGCCCGAGAAAATGACACGTTACTTATAGGAGAGTTAACGATTCCAACATCAGCTGACTTCTCATCAGAAACCACAGAGGCCAGAAGGAAGTGATGTTTTATTTTGTAAGGACTAGGAAAAAAGAACTATCAATTCAGTCCTTCAGTAACGGAGATGAAAGATATTATCAGGCGAAGAAAAACGAAGAGAATCTATTGCTTGCAGGTATTTTTCTAAGGGAATTGCTAAACAAAGTTCTTCAGACAGAAAGGAAATGTTACAGGAAAGATACTTGGAATATCAGAAGTGAAAGAAAAGTGACAGAAATGGCAAATATCTAGTAAATTGAATATTCTCTCTTCTTGAGTTGTTCAACATATTAACTGGCACACACACACAAATGAAAACTTTTCCCTCGGGCTATGGTGTTTCATTAAGAAAATAGAATAAAAACTTTAAATATAAAAATGATCCTAACACATACATCGATAAAAAGATAATATAAAAACATGAAAATTAGTAATGTGAAAAGCAATGTGAAAACTTGAAAAATGGCTGATAACTCACATGGCAGTTAATGTGTTTGATGATTAGAAGCCAAATTTATAATTTAAAAGAGAGGCAGATTCATCAAGCACTGTTATAAATTACTCCCAATTTGAGGGTGAAATGCTATGTACTTAAAAATTTGTCTAGTTCCAAGTGGTAGAATTGTTTTTTGTGGTTATTTGCCTTAATAGATCTCATACATATTGGTCAAATTTTGAATAATAAGGTTGATTGTGCCAGCCCCTCCTAATACTCTTTTTTTTATTAGTATAATTTTATTTGCCAAAATAAATTGTTTTGCCTCCAATCATAAAAAAAGAGTGTTATTTATTCACCTTCACATTAAAAAAATGTGCATATAAGGTTCAGTATATCCTTCCCTGCATTGTGTATTAATCATTTTATTTTTGCTAGTTTAAATTTTCCGCAGTGGTGGCCATCAAGGCTGAGCATTTAAAATTTTTAATATCATAACCTATTGAGTGTCTTTTCAAACTTTTTCTCTTGCCTGCTGGGTATAAAATTGTTGTTTTAGATCAGTGGATCATGATGCAGTGATTGTACCTGGTGTTTAAAATGTGAGCTGTGTGATATAAAGCCTATTTCAAGTTCTGAAATGTTATAGTCCAAATGCATTCTTCTTAAGGTTAAGTCAACACCCCGAAAGTGTTTTCCTCCTGGGAAGGGAACTATAACATGTATGGAAGTGTTGTGTTTTTTTTTCCCCCTCCGTTAAATGGAAAAATTTGTCAACAACCTGAAAAGCATGACCTCTTACCCCTTACTCACACCAGGTTAAACAATTTCGGGAGTTTCCATAACAAGTTCAGCTCATGTCTCACACAATGTCAAGATCCCAAGGTCTACTGATCACTTTCTCTTACATCATCATCAATCATTTTATGTTTTAATGCATTCTCTGATGAAATCAGTGATTACTTGGCTCAATATTTCTTTTGACTTATATAAACATTTCATTACTTGCCTTTAGTTTGTGGGGTTGGCAATTTAGTTTGCGTGCATGCGTCTGAGATGATTCTTGGCGTAGATTGATTAAGGGATAATTCAATACTTTGAATTAAGAATATATAGTAAAGTGCATAGTGTTTTGTGTTCAAACCCCATATTTGTACTTGACCAGCTGTGTGATTTGAAGCAAGAAAAAAAACCTCCTGGTCAATTTTTCATCTGTAATTTAGGGATATTGATACCTGCCTCATAGATTTTTGTTGTTGTTGTCAGCGTAGAATTAGCTAATGCATATAAAAAGCCTAGCATGATGTTTATCCTATGCTTAATAAATGTAGTATTTTTTCTTATCCCCTCCTCTTCCTCCCAGGTTTTTGTCAATTCACTGTGAGTGCATTTTTGTTAGTGGCCTATTCAATTTGCTTTGCACCAAAATTCATTAGAGAGGAGGTTGCTGCTTTCAAAAAAGGTAAAAGAATCATCAGACCATGGCACCATGCTAACCCCTGCTCAGGTGTGGGGGCATTTATAGGAAGACCACTTCGCTGGCTGCGCCGATGTTTTCTGGATAATTAACCAAGTGTAATGTGCACAGTTGTTTTCATACCGTTGACTGGTACAGCCCTTAAACCTGAGAACAGACTGTATTTCACAGGAGAAAAGTAGAATAGACTCTATTCTAATTCAGTGTTTCTTATTTACAAACTAACATTCATATTTCAAAAGTTATTTCTATTTAAATAAATACATAAAGAATTTTTAATTTATTAAACATGCCCTTTTAGGTTTATTTAGGTATAGATCCTTGCCACATAGATGACTGTGCACATATTAACAAAAAGGCAAATAATAGTACAGGAAGTTGGTGAAGGTGTGCTTGACACACTCTGACCCTCCCGTCTGATCCCAGCTGGATTGCTCTTTGACTCAGAGTCTCTGGAGTCCAGGTTTTTCCTACATAACATTGTCCTTTGAGCTTTCAAATAGATTGGTAAAGACATGTTTCCTCCGAGAGGGTTCAACTCTTGTCTCTGAGATTTTTCTCCGAGCCACTGACAAGCCATCTATTTGCTCCCTGGCTTTCCTGCATGCCTGAGTTTAGAGGTGTTTAAATGTGAAAGAAATAAATAAATGCAACTGTGTCTTAAAATACAGTGTCTTAAAATACAGTGATGATCAGTCAAGACGCGTGGCATTAATTAAAAATGGATGGTGCATCTACAGGAAAGCCCACATCCTGGATTCCCATGTAGGGCACCGGCTGGATGCATTTATATAGTATCATCCTCGGTGCATGCACATTAATGAGGGGAGGGCTCAGGGACATTCAGGACTGTGCTGCTTTATACATCTTGAAAGGACTGCAGCCCCCAGTGATAGAAAACTCTGTTCTAATAACAGACAGTGTGCTCTGCCTCCTGGTTGCCAGCAGCCTTCAGTAAATGCTTGGCCTCAGAGAAGGGAGTAGAGGGAAAAACAATTTAGTTAAACATCTGATTTTTAGAGTGAATAATTTTGGACACAAGGAAAAGAGTTACCAATGAATTTGGACCTTCCACTGAAGACTTCTCCAATGTAGGAAAATCCCTGGCAGGAGGATCGCAGGAGAGGTACCAGCGTACTCTTGCTTTGGAGGCTGAAGTTCCCTGATGGACCTCCCTGGAATAGCAGATATCACAGCAAACAGCAAACACCAAAAGCTCCTTCAGATATGTTCAACATCTGCTGTGGTTGCAAAGGGAGGCGCCTCATGAAATGCATGTGTTCTCTCGGGATATTTCTCTCATTCCTGATACATTCACAGCGTCCTTCAATAAGACAGTTAAGTTTCTACTAACTACACGCTGCCACCCAGACACCACCAGGGATATTCAGAGTTGTCAAATTTCACTCAGGTAGGCTTGTGCGAACAAGAGTGGCATTTTAGTAATTAAAGGGGGTAATAACCCATGACTAGAGCTTACTTCCACTGAGGAAAACAAATCAGGTATGGAAATTAAGGTGGCCGGGCACAGTAGCTCATGCCTGTAATTTCAGCTCTTTTCGGAAGATCGCTTAAGGCCAGGAGTTCAAGATCAGTCTGAGCAGAATAGAGAGACCTTGTCTCTTTAAAAATATAAAAAATTAGGTGAGTGCGGTGGTGTGCACCTGTGGGCCCAGCCAATCAGGAGGCCGGGTGGGAGGATGATTGCTGAAACCCAGGAGGTGGAGGCAGAAGTGAGCCTTGATCATATTGCTGCACTCTAGCCTGGAGGACAGAGCGAGACCACCATCTCTTAAAAAGAAAAAAAAAAAAGTTTAAGGGATGTGGGCACCCTTGGGCTCTACCTGAGATGAGTCCTAATAACAGTAATAATGAAAAGGACAAGGTGCTCCACTGTGGGCCAAACACGATGCCAGCTGCTCAACTTGTGTTAACTTACTCTTCACAACAAGTTTTTGTTATAAAAATTAGCTGAATATCATACCTAGCTCTCTGAGCACCATTATACTGATGGCAATTCTATATTTTACTCCACTTTAAAAAATGCAAAATTAATAAAATAGCAACACTTACCAACGCTGTTGCAAGTACCAACATTTTTTTGTAGTGTCTTGAACTTCAATTAATTTTGTTTGTTTTTGCAAATTTCATGCTAGTCTTGTCCACCTGCATCTATATTTAATAAATTGTGGTATTTGTACACCATGGAATATTATTCAGCCTTAAAGAAAGATGGAGACTTTACCTCTTTCATGTTTACATGGATGGAGCTGGAACATATTCTTCTTAGTAAAATACCTCAAGAATGGAAGAAAAATACCCAATGTACTCAGCCCTACTATGAAACGAATTTAGG
>CAUYPK010000739.1:0-44335 GCA_963574355.1 Loris lydekkerianus | reverse complement strand
CATGATGTACATATACCACAATTTATTAATCCATTCATGGATCGATGGGTACTTGGGCTTTTTCCATGACTTAGCAATTATGAATAGGGCTGCAATACACATTCTGGTACAAAAGAGAAACTTCTCTGAAGAAGACAGGCGTGCGGCCTTCAGACATATAAAAAATTCTCATCATCTTTAATCATCAGAGAAATGCAAATCAAAACTACTTTGAGATATCATCTAACCCCAGTAAGAGTAGCCCACATAACAATATCCCAAAACCAGAAATGTTGGCGTGGATGTGGAGGAAAGGGCACACTTCTACCCTGCTGGTGGGAATGCCCACTAATACGTCCCTTCTGGAAGGATGTTTGGAGAATACTTAGAGACCTAAAAATAGACCTGCCTTTCGATCCTATAATTCCTCTTCTAGGTTTATACCCAGAAGACCAAAAGTCACAATATAGCAAAGACATCTGTACCAGAATGTTTATTGCAGGCCAATTCATAATTCCTAAGTCATGGAAGATGCCCAAGTGCCCATCGACCCACGAATGGACTAGCAAATTGTGGTACATGTATAGCATGGAATACTATGCACCCTTAAAGAAAGATGGAGACTTCCCCTCTTTCATGTTTACATGGATGGAGCTGGAACATATTCTCCTTAGCAAAGTATCCCAGAAATGGAAGAAAAAGTATCCAATGTACTCAGCCCTACTATGAAGCTAAACTATAGCTTTCACCTGAAGGCTATAACCCAACTATACCTCAAGACTATGAGGAAAGGACCAAGGAAGGTGAAGGGAGGGGGGAAGTTTGGGTGGAGGAAGGATGATGCATTGGGCCACATCTATGGTGCATATTTTTATCTATAATAAAAAAAAAAGAAAGAAAAAAAAATAAAAAGAAAAAAATAAAATAAAGAAAAAATAAAAATAAAAAAGTTAGCCTGGCATAGTGGTATGCAACTGTAGTCCCAGCTACGTGAGAGGCTGAGACAGGAGGATCTCTTGAGACCCGTAGTTTGAGGCTGCAGTGAGTGAGCTATGATGATGCCATTGTATTCTAGCCCTGGCAACAGAGCAAGATCCTGTCTCACAAAAGGAAATAAATGTATTGAAGCATTTTAAATAAACACCCAAAAACTCAAAAAAAAAAAAAAAAAAAAAAGAAACCAAACCAGTTGTAAGCTAGTAGTAGGGGGCATGGAGGGGAGGGTGGTAGGGAAGTGTAAGTGATCTCCTGTAGGTATTGACTTTTTTGTTTTTTGTGATGGGGGAGAAGAAAAAGTACCCAATGTACTCAGCCCTACTATGAAACTAATTTATAGCTTTTATATAAAAGCTATAACTCAATTATAAACTAAGAATATGGGGAAAGGGGAAATGGAGGGGAGGGGAGAGGAGGGCAGGGGAGGGGAGGGGGACGGATGGGTGGAGGGAGGGTAATTAGTGGGATCACACCTATGGCACATCTTGCAAGGGTACATGTGAAACTTACTACATGCAGAATATAAATGTCTTAACACAATAACTAAGAAAATGCCAGGAAGGCTATGTTAACCAGTGTGATGAAAACATTTCAAATCATATGGTGCATCATGATTGCATTAATGTACACAGCTATGATTTAATAATAAAAAATAAATAAAAATAAAGAAGAAAAGGATTCAAGAGGCTCCTAGTATGAAAGCTGCAAATTCATCCAAAGGGAATGATGCAGTAGGAAGTAGCAGCTGATTTTGATTTTAAAAAGAAATCACCTACAAGGTGCAAAAATGAAGCTCACGTGTTTTCATATCGATTTAATAATTTTATCGTCTTTTCAGTCGGTTAGTAACTTGTTAGTTTTCCTTTGTAGTAATAGTTTTAGTGCTCCTTAGAGCACTAAATGACTCCCATGACTTGTATTTTACACATATTTTCTAAACTAATGTTGAACTCTAACATCACTCTGCTATGTTTCCTTGTATTGTGAAAAAACCATTAAGAAATTTATTTCTATTTCAACACTGTGTTTATGACCCTTGCCCCCACCCCCTTGACCCCACCCAAGAATGTGGAGCCTCCTGTGAGTGGACTTGGCAGTATCTCTTCATAGATAATGTCTCTAAGCCTCTGGCCTATTACTCAGAGATCTGGCCTCAGGAGGGCACATTGACCCCCAGCACTGAGACAGGTCTGCCAAGGCCTGTGGAAGTGATTTTATCCCCCTGTGAAAAGCTAGTTTCTAATTCTACATGATCACAAAGGGTTGAATCTAAGCCTTACAACAGAGCTGCTTAGACCAAAACACGAATAGATGGGTAAGCAGCCAAAGGACTTTAGAAGGTTAGAGGCCAGGATTGTTACTCAGTATAGATGTGAACCCTTTTGCTTTCCTCAGAGGAAACAAGTATTTTATATTATCAAGGAAAATTCTTCACTAACTGTTGTTGTGTTCTAGTCACTCACAGAAAATCAAAAGTGCAACTTCACTCAGGGAAGAACACTCATTATTTCAGAGGGAAGAAAGCAGCCAGTTATAAATTTTCTCCCACCTACCCTAACATTCACAGTTAACAGAATGGATTTGGTTTTGCTTAATCTCTATAACAAAGCAACCTCTGCCAATGTCTCAAGTTCTCTTTAGACCAGAGATTGTATAACTAAGAAACGGGTCACAAATTCTCAAGGGTGAAAATGAGGCAAAGTCTGGAATCAACAAATCAATAATCAGTGCCTAAATTTTCAGGCTCTGGAATACTTTTCTAACTGTGTCCATGAGCTGCAGCAAGACTCTTAAATCTCCCCATCCAGATTTTTTTCCACTGACAAGTTGTACTTCTTTTTGAAATACAGGAAACATCTACTTCATCTCTAACTTATTAAAACAAGAGACGTCTGTTTTGTAGAAAAGACACTGGTGAAAACACAACTGTCATCACTATATATTATTTTCTAAATTGATTTATAACACAATTCTCAGCACAGATAACAAAAAAGTTAAAAAAGAATCATTGGGTAAAGAAAATGTGGTACATACACACAATGGAGTACTATTCAGCCATAAAAAGAATGAAATTCTGGCATTTACAGCAACATGGATGAAACTGGAGGCCATTATCTTAAGTCAGTGGTTCTCAACCTGTGGATTGTGACCCCTTTGTTCCATTTATAATGATGTGGCAATTAGGAAGGTTGAGAACCACTGTCTTAAGTGAAACAACTCAGATGCAGAAAGGCAAATACATGTTCTCACTTCTAAGTGGGAGCTACATGCAGGGTACACATGGTGGGAGAGTGTGAAACGATAGACCCCAGACACTCAGAGCGGTGGGGAGAAGAACGATGGAAGGCTGCTTGGTTAGTGCAAGGTCTGTTGCTCCAGTGATGGAGGCATGAAGACCCTGACTTCATCACAATGCAACATACTACTTATCAACATAGCAAAATTGCACTTGTACCCCATGAATATATCCAAATTTTTAAAAAATGGAAAAAGAGAGAATCAAAATGAATCCAACTCAATAAAGTCAAAAAAAAATCATCGTTCTTTAGTAAATGTTAACTACAGACCTTCTAAAGTGTACATGAAATGAAAATATTCAGAAATAAAAGAGTGGTATGGAATTTATCTTAGTGTTCTGTGCTTAGTATCTGCCCAACACATTTTTACTAAATTATTCATGATCTATGTTGCAACAACTGTGATGACTAATACATATTTATATAATCTTAGTGACATTTGTGTAGCCTCAACATAATTCAGTTAATTTAGCATTATAAATACTACCACTAATTTGCCAAAATTATACCGTCAATTCCTCCTTATTTACCAGGTTGATTTATCAGCCCCACTTTCCACTTTACGTCTGACTCCAGAACAACATACAAATGTAATAGAAGTGAAAACTTAGGACACTTCCAATGTGATTCAAAATCTAAATCCACAATAGCGTGGAGAATGAGAATGGTAGGACTCACGCCACGTGGCCCTAGGGATCAAGGTGGCAGCAGGCTGTCCCTGCAGCCATGCCCCCTCCTGTGAAGGAAGAAACCCCCATACGGTGATTCTTCTGGGCAAATTTTCCCTCTCCTCAGATAAAATCCAATCAGGGCATTACCTGATTGGACACATTGATTTCTGCTCTAATAGGTATTGATTATCTGCCAGGGCATGGCCTCCTTATAGGTGTATTACAAAGAGAAGCCAACAGGTATTTTTCTCACACCAAGCTAATAGTTTAATCTATTCCTTTACATGGTGACCAGGGCAGCCTCTAATTCATATAGTTCATCCAGTTTGAGAATCTGGTTGGAAAGGCAGAGAAATTTGTTGAAATGCTTTACAAATAATTCTGACTCTGAGACGACAGGGAAAAGGTACTTAGGCAAAAACAATATAGGTGAGGCAAAGTTTTACCTCTACCCTTTCAAGGTTTTTCAGCTGGGCCTGAGAATTAAACAAAGTAACAGGAGAAAAGCATAGAAATGTATTAAACATCTGTTTTACACGACACGGGAGCCTCATAAGGAAATGTAAGATCCAAAGAAGTGGCAAAACTGACACGCTTTTATACTAGCTTGAACAAAGAGAGGTAATTGTTGAAAAGTATCTGAACTATATAGTAGGCAGGCTAAGGTAGGTAAGAATTATTTTAACAAGATTTGTTTTTGCAGAATTCTGTCCGTCTCAGCTTTCCTCCTGATGGTAAGAACGTCACTTTCCTTCTATAGAGAGTGCATCTTCCATATGGACGTTTTATCTCTTTTCAGGAAGAGAAAGGGAAGGGTCAGAACACTCTTATCATACCAACTGTTTTTTTAAATGCCTGTATTTCAAAATAATCCTTACACCAAAGTGACATATTTGGGGGTGGCATATTCTGTCACCCTTCAAAAGGTTCAGAAGAATTCTCAGTAGAGATGATTATTTCTGAGTGTTCATACAATGTGCAGACTGGCCTTCTTGCTCCCTTGAGATCGTTCCATGATTGGCTTTGAAGTTGGCATAATTTTTATCTTGGGTTTCTTAGACATTCATCGGTAACTCTGAATGCTTGTACCAGAAGAACTGGTCTTGCTAGATTTTAGTGGTTTCAGCTATAATTTTGGGCAACAAGGAATGCATTCCACAATGCAGTGTGGGCTGGAGAGCTCCTGACTGTGAGTCACAAGACCCAGGTCTGGCTCTGCCTCTGCCAGCAACAATCACATAATCACCCCTTACCCCTGAGATTCATTTCTCCATCTTCAAAATGGGATTGATAGGCTTCTCTCTACCATATCTAAAAGGAGTATCCACAGCAAGTATTAGAAGACAGTTCAAATAACTTTGGAAGAGAAGTAAAAACAGCTGATAAGATACCCTGGGGGACGCAGGCTGTTGGCGCACAAAGGCAGAGGATGGAGGCAATTAGTCAAACATTACTGCAGAAACATCTACCTCCCACAGAAAAAGGAAAACAATGCACACACACTTACTAACACTTATTTTACTCGTCTGTGTATTTCAGATAAAAGGAATATTTGGGCTGCCTGAATGACCTGAATAGTTTCCTTAAAAATCTCTATTTCACGTAAGTAGTGATAACCTCAAAAAGGACATTATTCTTTTCTTCAGGGAATGAGACAATAAACTTAAAATCACATCTTTCTCTTGGAATTTGACTTTTAAAAGAAGACAGGTCATCACGCTCTCTTCACCCGAATGGAACTTCAGAAAGCCACAGGACCTGCCTAGAGCTCAGCTAAGGGGTCAAGACTCAGAGTCTTTTAGAAAGTGTCTCTTGGCCTGTGCAGTGGTTCACGCTCATAATCCTAGCACTGTAGGAGGCCGAGGCAGATGGATTGCCTGAGCTCTGGAGTTCCAGACCAGACTGAGCAAGAGTGAGACACCCATCTCTACTAAAAATAGAAAAACTAGCTGGGTATTGTGGTGGGCACCTGTAGTCCCAGCAACTCAGAAGGCTGAGGGAGGAGGATCACTTGAGCCCAAGAATTTGGGTTTGCTGTGAGCTATGATGCCACAGCAGTCTACCCAGGGTGACACAGTAAGACTCTGTCTCAAAAAAAAAAAAAAAAAGAATAATTTAAATTAAACTAAAAAATAGAAAATATCTCTTTAACACATTTCTGAACCCTAGAGTTTTCTGGATGACTCTTGCAAAGTACTACAACTTAGCCCTGTAGTTGAGCTGCCAGACTCTACACACCAGGATCTCTATGACATGTAATTCTGGGATTTTATTGTGGTCATTATTCTAATTTCTGGAAAGAGTTTATAAAAGTTCTTCTCGAACCAATAGATAGGCTAAAACAGTGGTACATCAGCTTTGCACACTCAATTTAAATATTATAAAGAGGGAGAGAAAAGAGAAATGATTTACTTGCTGTTTTGCTATTTGATTTCAAAAATGAATCTAAGTTCCTAATTTTTCAAAGACATTTGACGCATTTATCTGGAAGCCTGTATGTCTCAACTTGTAAGACTAATTTACCCCAACCTGTTTTTATAACTCAGGTATGTCATTTAGCATGACAACTTCCTTATCTTTATAAAGTGGGCCATTTCAATAATGTATAATAGTTATCGAGGATTTTAACTTGAAACCCTTTATTTATGTTACATTTTTACAGTAGCCTTGGGGGGAAGACAAAGAGAGCTCTATGTTTACGACTACATGATGTTAAAGGAAACTTCCTGAGTATAACCTAATTGCCTATAAGGGGGAAAAAAAAAAAAAAACCTGCTACTTTTAGAAGCACCTTCTGTTAAAGTATCTCATGTTCAGGAGAAATGGAATCAATGTGACAATGCAAACTTCATACCTCCTTATAATAGCAAGGCAGAGACACCTTGTACACTTCCTGGACGCTGTCAAATTCACCACCAATTCCCATAACCTTGGAAACCCAAACTTTCTTATAATTTATTGTATAAGTCTTACTCCACACCCAGGCAGAGGTCAAAGTGTCCCCTTTTGGCCTTAGTCCTAAGGCTCTTTTATCTAAACAGTGGCTTTACCTGTCCTGACTAAGAGATAGGCTCGCCTCACAGCTGCTTATCTAAGGCCGCTCAGATAATCAACCCTATACCCACCGCGCCTGCCCTCGGGAGAGCCACCTCCTGCTGGGTTCATCCTGGACCCCAACTCAGAGCAGGAGCAAGCTGGTATCACCCAGAAAACCAGCAGCACTGAGGGCAAACACCTGGGCCAGCCCACGATGCCCTCATTTATCCAAGTAAGGTTTTCTCTAAGATACAATCTGAGCCATTCTAAGAACACAGCATTATATTTATGTCCAGAATTCCAGAAAAACACTTATTTGTTCTAGAGAGTCCAAGAAAAATATGATGTAAGATGAAATGTCAAAATCCAGGTTCTTATTTAAAAATATAATGTTCTGTCTACAAAACGTAAGTCAAACCAATAGAACTATATATATCAGGTTCAAAAAAAAGTTGCAGAAAAATGTCTTCATCGACATAAAAATACCCTCCAAATTAAATGTGTGTATGTAAATATGTGTGTGTGTGTCAACACCTTATAATTGAATATCAGGTTTAAAAAAGAGTTCTAGGGCACCGATGCTCAAATACTGATCACAGGCCCATTAAGTCAGTGCCGATGTTTGTAAGAGCTAAGCAAAATAGGGGGAAAAATGCATATATATATATATAGTGTGTGTGTGTGTGTGTGTGCAAAGCATTGTATGGCTGCCACTATCCTTACCCAAAAAGTCCTATTCTTAGTAATAGTGGTTTTTCCAACTTTTTTTGGTAAATTATCTTTCCTTTGATGAAATGATGGCCATAATAGAAAATTATTTTGCTTTTTTCTTATTATTTGGCTTATTGTTTTATTTGGTAAAATGAAACACTGAGAACCTGATCAGTCTCCAGTTTCGGGTGGCAGGGGTACTTTACCAATCCTTGACATTTATTCATGTGGATGTGAGCCATGGACGACACATACTGAAGTCTATCTGATGTTCCAGTGTTTCCTAACAACTTTCACCTATCAGTCCTAGTCCTAGCTTCTACAGCCATGCAGACTCAGTTGTCCTTCTTCCAAATAAATGAAAGTCCTTTCTATACTTGAAGAAAGTGTTTCTGTTCCCCCCTAATATCTTCTTTATCCAGAATTTAAAATCTTTTATTGTCTTTAACTCTCTTGTTGAGTCTGACTTCAAAGTAGTGGCTGTGAGGAGGAAGAAAAACATTGAAGGAAAGTAATATGTATACACTCATTTATTATTATTTAAAAAAATAAAATACTTTTTTTTCTGTGTTTTATCATGAGGAAACTGAATCCAAGTGGTTAAGAGGCTTAACCAAAATCTAACCGCTTGTTAATGACATCCAATACTTAGCAAATCAAAATGTCTTATACCTGAGAAATGTTTGCATCAAGACAAACGAATAAAGACAGTAGCAAGTGTATGTAAATTCATTCAACAAACATTTCAGCATCTAGACTAGAGAGTCCCTGCTTTTGAGAAGCCAACAAGTGTGAAACAGAAGGTAAGTAAAATAGCAATGTATAAAAAAGAAACACAAGACAAGAGAAACAACTACTTCCCTTGGGAAAGCTAAGACAGCGCAAGAGAAGAAGTGGAGTTTTCACTGGGCAATGTGGGATGAGTAGGAGTTCACCAAGGAGGGTGAAGCATGTTTGGAGGTTATACAGCGAGTTCAATTCCAGAATGTTGAACTCCAGGTATCTAAATGTTGAGATATCTGAGGACATAGCCAAGAGGCAGTTATACCATGTAAAAGAAAATTGAAGAAAGAGACTAAGGAGATACGTGCACACAGAAAGGAGAGCTGGAAGAAAACCTTTTTCACTTTTCTACCAAATTGAAAAATGCTTTGTGTAAAAGTTGGAATGAATTTACTTTTAAATATATGATCCGGGAAGGTTTTCTTTTCTGAATCATGGTGGAGAAATCCATTTTCATTAATAATGATGAAATAAGAAAGAGAATTAGAAATAAAGCCCCCAAAAGAGGCCAGTTTCAATGTTGTGAGAATAAAGTTATTCAACATCAAACTTTGTCTTTAACTTAGAGGTGTGTGTTTAACCTACAACCAAAAGACTCTCAGTGTTTAATGAGTATCTACCCTAGTTTACGATTACTTGAAAAACAGAAGTAAAGAGATTGCTCTAGCTTTGAAATTCCTTGAGATTACCTGCTTAAGATTATTTTTGTATAAAGATGGAATGACTTCTTGACACTTAATAAATTCTCTGGAATTCTTTCATCCTGGCAGAGTTAAGTACTTTGGTTGGAGTCCAGGCTGAGCAGGATTACTCGTAGTGAGAGCAGCTGCATACAACAGGCTGTAGCTGCATGAGACAGTCCTGGCATGATCTATTCCATCACGCGCCCACTGAGCCTGCCTCCACCATGCTCCCTCCAGCCCCCACAGACCCCCACTCCTGGAACATAAACTTGGATTTCATCGTCTTAGCTTACACACACACTTAAATGCAATACCATGTACATAACAGCACCCTAAATAACTACTTTTTGTTTTATATTTCCAGGAGAAATCATAATTTTTTTCTTTCCTTTTGTAGGTTCAAACCAAAAGTCAAATTAACAAATATAAGCAGAAATGTATTGATGCCTGCTGTACCCATCAGACGGGAGAGAGCTCAGTTCAAAAGTATTTATCTCTCAAGGCAGTGACTGAGGGGCCTTACTTAAATGGTATTTTAACAAAGAGCCATAAATCCTATAGTGACAAGACAAAGGAGAGCACAGTGCAGGTCTTTTAAAAGTCAGGAAAAAGTGGAAGGATAATAAAATCTGTTCTCAGATTCCTCTGGTGCCTGCTGGTGCCTTCTCCAGGCCAATAAACAAGGATTGTCTCTAGTAAGAAAGGCTTTCTCTCTTGTCATTTGACAAGCAGAAGCTGAGGCAGAGTGCTCCCCCGTGTTTTCAGTGTCTTTACCTTAACAATCCTCAATGTTTTGGGGGAGAAATACGTTAGTTTCCTGCAGATAAATGCAGCCAAAAACAATAGTTACGGATTTTTCAAAAATTAACAAATTTGAGCCACTATACCCAGCAGCACTTCCTACTCACACGCTTAGGTTGTGTATTTGGAGATCTCTAGCAGGTGTGGACCTAGGAAAAAAGTTCCTGCAGGTATCGTTTCCTCCTTCCCTTTCAACCCATCTCTGACAAGTTTCAGCTTGGAATTCTGAATAGTGGCCTGGCTGCTTAATTTGGTGGATGCGAACCTCTAATACTACATTTAAACCTACTGAACAAAATGATCTCTCTCTGTCCTGGGGCTTCTATTTTGAGTTTTCTCTTGGCACCATGTGAGCATGCACTTAAAATGGGATTTTTTTTTTTTTTTTTTTTTTTGAGCTTGGATGAGATGCAGAATAATTTTCTGTAATGCATGACTGCGAAGCAAGAAAGATATTTCAGAAAAACAAAGCTGTCTCTAAGTGGTTATAAGAATAATTTGAGATGGGACTCTCAAATTCTCCATTTGAGTGGAGAATTTAATTTTAGCACTATTAATGTGTGGAACAAAATACTAAAATGTTGCTCTCATATTCTGTGGGATATTGTTAATTATACATAACAACTATGATTAGTACAAATTTGGGGTGCATCTAAAACACTCTCATCTATTTGCCTGCATTATTTTGTAAATATAAGTTGAATAAAAGCATTTCATCTGATGTTTATTATCTCATCCCTCGGCCATCAATAAAGCCTACAGCAAAGTCCTTTGTAAATGTACTTTAATAATGACCCCAGAGCATTTAATTTATGCACAAATTCGGCTATAATTACTTCTCTTGGTAGCTGATTTTACACATTGATAGCAAGAAAATTAAGAGCCTCCATTAAAAATATAGAGCTTCAAAATAAAAAACCAGGACTTAGATACCAACTATTCAAGGAATACTGTCTTAGGCAGTTGGTCAGCCTCTCTCTAGTTTGAACTGCTTCTCCGCAGAAATACCAAGATAGCTTCGGAGAATACTACACTCAAAAATATTGCCTGCATATATATGGGCAGGAAGTATTGTCTAGGAAGAAATATCATCTTGTACCAGAAGCCTACAAAAATGGTCCCCTGAAAAATGATGAAGTAAATCTAGTGAGGCAAACCGAACACTCAAAGAAAAGGCCCATTTTACAAACCCTTTCGAAGCAAATATGAAGTTTTCTTTTGAAAATGTTTGACTCCTGCATTGACTCTTCTTCTTAAGGCAGGAAGAAAATGTCTTTCTCTTTTGCAAAGAACCCTTTAA
This sequence comes from Loris lydekkerianus, assembly GCA_963574355.1. Classification (NCBI taxonomy): domain Eukaryota; kingdom Metazoa; phylum Chordata; class Mammalia; order Primates; family Lorisidae; genus Loris; species Loris lydekkerianus. Next base: position 33,078 of record CAUYPK010000739.1, on the reverse strand, counting down.
AGGGACATTTGGGCAATGACTTGTGGTATTGCAGAATAATCCATTCTAAAGCTAATTGTGAAAGCAAGGCCATGATTTAAAGAAAATCAGTGGCCAAATCATGGAATTGAAGTATTCCTTGTTCTCTCTCTTCTCAACTTCTTTGTACACTAAATACAGTTGAAAATCTTTGCCCGTTAGCATCTGTTTTGTTCTTTTCTTTCCTCACCAACCATGTTCTGGTTCCTTCCTCTCTATGTTACCTACTACCCTGCCCTAATTCACTATCAAAGCCTTAGTAAAGGTGTAGGAATCTATCTCTTTAATTTTACAGTTTCCTACATTAAATCTAATGCCTAAAGCCATACACATCACCTCCTTTCCAAACCGTGGTGTCCCTCCTGGTTGCTATAGTCATGACAAAGGCACGCTTGCTCTCCCATCACTCGGACTCATCCCAGCCACCCGAGTATCTCACACCCATGCCCCATATCCACTGAGACACCAGCCCCTCTGAATCTTCTCATGGTAATATTACCTAACAATGTTTGTTTCTGTGTGACGGGATTTTGTAATAAATATATGTTATTTAGACACACACACGGAAACTACATCTCTAAAATGCACATGCACAAGACAGATCCCTACAGATCTGTATCTTGAATCTGTTTCCTTGGCTCAGTGCTGAGCTTTGTATTCATCTTTACCTGATCCCCCCACTCCTCTCACATGTCCTCAATCTCCCCTCCCATATTTCCCATTTAAAGTAGATAACTTCGCTTCTTACTAGGTAAGAAGATTGAAGCCTTCCAGTGTGGGTTCTTCTCCGCTTACATTAAAAAACCTCCCAATTTCACAGAATCCTCAGACTTTCCTTCTTCACATTTTCTAAGTGTCCTTGATTCTTTGCCTTTCTATCTGTTCTTGGATCTTGGCCCATCAATCAATTATCCCCTATCCCTCACTGACATCTTCTAGCTCTTTCTAAAAAAATCCAACTTCTCTCTTTCCACATACAACATTCTCAAGGACTTAATCTGAGAAAAAAGGCCTTCTTTCAGCCTTGATAATCTCTCAAGCCACCAACCCAAGCCTCCCCTCCTTCACACCACTCTTCTTGGCCAGCTCTGCCTCCCCTCCCTAACCTCCCCCTGACTTCTCGCCCACTGTACTATTTTCCATCTTGAGTACTTTACTGAAATAGCTGTTCTGAAGACCTTTGTTTAATTCCTAAAACCCAAATCCAACAGCCCCATTGCAGTCCTTAGCCTTCTCAGCTTCTCTGATACATTTACCACAGCTCACAACCTCCCAATTTTCAAGATTCTCTCTTCCCTTGGCTGTTGTGACTTCCCAATCCCTTGAGTCCCTTCCTGTTTTCTTGGTACCTATCAAGTTTCCTTTCTTGTCAGGCCTTCCCTTTTCTATTTCTTAAGTATAGATTTCCTTTAAGGTCCCATTGTTAATTCCTTTCCTTCTATCTGTATATTCTTTTCAGGTCAATTTTATTGGCTCACATGTGGCTGGCTAGCAAACCTGAATCTTTTCCTTTTCTATAGAAATGCAGACCAGCTTTTTAACCACTTCCCAAACAGCTCTATTTGGTGGTGTTTTGCAGATGGCTCAAACGCAACATGTTCAAAACATAGCTTACCACCTTTCCTATAGACTTCCTTTTCTTGCCTGACTTCCCTTTTATCAACTTTCTTCCCTATTAAAAAAAAAAAAATTAGGATTATTGTATTCACTGTTCCCAAACACAGCTCAACCCTCACTTTCTAGATTTTTTAAGTTTTACTCACTACTGAAATGACTTTCTTTTCTCTTTCCTGTCATCCTAATTAGTACATAACATTTCAGATCTAGGTGTTGGGTCCCCACTGCTCCATGTCCTGACCTTTTCTCTCCTTTGACCATTACTCATGTCAATTAGCATTTAACCAAGTGTTACTTGTGACACATTTATTTTTGCATCGTATTTTAATTTCACATATTATGTGTCTGCATTTTATTTGCTCAATTAGAGTGTAACTTTTTTCAAAGCATCACTCACAGATTACATTTCCTCAATCTACCTCCCTTACTCATGTATTCAAAGCATGTGTGAGAGGTGCATAATTCTTTGTCTGTTCAGGCCACTATGACAAAGTAGCATAAATTAGGTGGCATATAAATATCAGAAATATCTTTTCCACATTTAAAGATGGAGGAGGGAAGTCCAAGATCAAAGTGCTGGCCAATTTGGTGTCTGGGAGGGTCCACTTCCTGATTCTTTAATGGCGTCTTTTGCTGTAACCTCGCGAAGCAGAAGGAGCGAGGGAGGGGTTTCTTTTAAAAGAACACTAATTCTGTTCTCACCTAGTCACTTCCCAAAGGCCCCAACATCACCTGGGCTGTTAGGATTTCAGCATATGAATATTGTCAGGACACAAACATGAAGTCCATAGCAATGTCATATGCCAAACATAGTGTCAACTACTGGGGAAAAATCAATATGACACATTCCTGGCTACGGGGGGCATTTATCATCTAACAGAAGAATCAGAAATAAAAACAAGTATGTACATCAAAGTAATAAGTGTTATGTTTGAGGTATGTGTAAGGCAATGTGTGCACTCAAGAAACAAATGCCTTAAGGGAATTAAAAATTATCCCAAAGCATGCCACTTGGTTTAATCTTACAAGATTAAAACAGACATTACAGTTAAAAAGTTAAGCAATGGGGCATTCCTATGGCTCAGTGAGTATGGTGCCAGCCCCATATACCGAGGGTGACGGGTTCAAACCCGGCCCTGGCCAAACTACAACAAAAAATAGCCGGGCATTGTGGTAGGCGCCTATAGTCCCAGTTACTCAGAAGGCTGAGGCAAGAGAATTGCCTAAGCCCAAGAGCTGGAGATTGCTGTGAGCTATGACACTATGGCACTCTACTGAGGGCAACAAAATGAGGCTCTGTCTCTAAAAAAAAAAAGTTAAGCAATGATGAAAGGTCATTCTAGATAGAGTAAATAGTTCCAAAAATGTGCAGTTTACTTGCAGAACATACATAATTAGGCATGGGTATTTTGAGGCAGTGACAGGAATTTGGATGAATGAGAATCATGAAAAGGAATCATTAAATATCAAGCTAAAGGTTTTGACTCTGTTCTGGAGAACATGGGAAGCCATCCGAGTATTTCAAAATAAAACATTTTCATTTCAGTTATACATACAGAAAGGTGAACAAGTCATATGTTTACAGTTCAATGAATTTTCACAAAGCCAATACACCTGTGTAACTGATACCTAGATTAAGAACAAAAGTACTAGCAGAACCAATGGAAATATTTTAAGTTATGGAAATATATTGTATAACTTGCCTTTTGAAAGATCTTTCTGCACTGGAGGAGGAAACCGTTGGCAGGGAGAGCATTTCAATTGTAAAGGCAAGAAATCACAAAAGTCTTAAAGCAGTTGTGCCATGAATAGAAAGTAAGGGTTCTGTTTCAGAAATATTAACATTAATATTTAGGAGGCAGAATCAAGAGACGCTCTAAGAAATCAGTGTGTGATGCAGTGGAGAAGAATGTAAGACATGCAACTGGGCTAACGTGGTGAGTGGTTTGCAAAGATGTCCACACAGACCCTCCCATCTGTGCCTGGATATTCTTTTTCAATTGACTTGGCCACTTCTCCCACCATGAGGGTAAGTCATGTCCCCACCCCTGGAATCTGGACTGGCTTTGTGAGTGGCTCTGATCAACAGAACGTGGCAGAAGCAGTACTGTGTGACTTACAGCTGCAGCTTGTGCTCCCCTGGAACACTGCCCAGAGTCTGCCATAGCCAGATACCAGTCTAGTCTTCTGGAAAATAGGAGAAAACAAAGTGGAGGGCCTAGGAGTAGGCTCAGGTGGGAGCAGGGACAAGGCACCCTAGCCAATGGCCAGAATATACTGCCAAACATACACATGAGGCCAGCTTGGACCTTTCATCTCAGCTAATCGTGTAGCTGAATAAATGAGTAATGTTGAGAGAAAACAGCAGAGCATTGTCCAACCACCCCACAGAATCACGAGAAAGAATAATTTGTTGTTGTATGGAGCAGTGTGTTATAGAGCAATAGGGAACTAAAACATAAATTGGTACCTGGAAGTACAGTGTTGCCATAATGAACACCTGAAAGATATGGCGTTTGTTTTGTGATTGACAGCTGATGGAGACTGGAAGGGCAGTGAGGAGAATGTCAGTGCAATGAGGCATTGCTATTAGAAGCAGGAACAGGATGACCTGTGCTCTGACGTGGCAGAACAATTGGCAAATGTATCACTCACAGTAACCTACAGGATATAAAATTACCTACCAAGATTTCAGAGTTCCAGACTGAAATGTTGAAATTGTCAACTGGCATTTTTAGTTGGGCATGACAAAGAATAGCAAATATAGAGATGAGCTAAAGAAGAAATTGTTTGGTTACAATAATTTGAGGAAACATAGAAGGGTCAGGGTTTATTAGGTTGGAAACTATTTCTCATCCCCACTCTCTTCAGAAGGCAATAGATTCTCAAAGTAAGAAATGGTCTCAAGGTAAAGATCAAACTATGTATATAGTGTATTGTAAGATTCCTTGTTAAGACCTCTGAAAAAATCTGAGGTCAACCAGTAGATACTTTTAGCTAAGTAAAAAAAAAAAAAAGTTTCAAACTTCAAGTTTCAAAGAAGCTTGAAGTTATCGTCCTATTGTGGCCCTACAAGTGGTGCAGGGTAGAGAAAAGGGTCTGTCTCAGGAAGAATTATGGATATGACTTTGAGGCATGGAATGAGCCCAGTCAGATTCATAGGAAACTCAACATTTTCAGAGAATTACAACACCTTGGACTAAAAGTACAGAGATCATTCAAAACAAAGAAGCCTCTGGGCCCCAATTTTCTACTGGCAGGAGGGAGACTGAGAAAGTTACTCAGCTACAAACAGGCTGCACTTCTTACAGAAAAACAAGAAATGTCAGAATGTGAAGCAAGAGCCCGGAGGGTAGAGCTAAGAGTCTTAAGGAGAAAATGGATTAGTGGACTACGGAGAAAGAAGATAATGGTCCAATCAAGGAATATTTCTACCCTGAAATGCCATAAAGGAGAAATGGGTGATGTGCACCTGTCTAGACTTCAGGATTGCTATCGTCTAGTTTTTGCTCTGTGTTTTCCATTCTTCCCCCTTTGAATGGGAGCGTCTATTGCAATAATCCGGTTTGGTGTGGGAAGTGCAGAGATCTTGGCTTTACAAATTCACAGATCCCTGGAGCAAGACCCACACCTAAGAGAAGTTTAGATGTGCAAGATTTATTTGGGGAAATGCCTTTGACAGAAAATAAGAAGAAAGCGTATTGAGGCTGAGGGACCCAAAAGATGCCATTCTGACCCCAAATGAAGGAGAGGGAAGAAAAATTAGGTGGCGCTGCGCAGTTCTAAGAAGGTTTGGAAAGGTGGCCGGAGAGTCCTCAAACTAAAGTCAGTCATCAGAGGAGTTCCCCATTGCCGAGAAATGGACCTTCCATAGTCTCCTTCCTGTACCCACTCACTGCCTGGGAGCAGCCCTTGGAAGGCTGGCATCAGTGCAAATATGGGAAGGATTGCAAACTACACCAGCCAAGGCCATAGGTCAGCTACCCTTCCTCCAGTCTGGCCATCGCAAACCACCACCTGACAATGCCCAAACCCTAATCTACAGCCCTAGTTTCTATCCTGGGTGTTAGAATTATAACTTTGCTAGTCATCAATTATCTTCAACAATGCTCCATATTAACCTCATTAGGGTGTGCAATAAGTCATTATTGAGTCCCTATTACATATCAAACATTTTACTCGTCTGAAGAAGCTCATGGTCTGAACAGGGAGATAAAAGGTAACAAATAATTTTAAATCACTTGGTCTTTCAACAAATATTGACAGCATACCTATCATTATAGACCAGGCACTGGTGCAAGTCCTGGAGACATAACGGTGAATAAAACATGATTATAAGCCGTAGTTGGATAAGTCAAATAACCAAATAATTATTATGTAACAGAGTATGTGTATGTTGTGCTATTATATAGTATGTGTATTTTTTAAAGTACAAATAGGAGGTGTCCACATGTATAAGGGGAAAGGCTGGTTCATCTAGGTTCTCAGAATAGCATGAGCAAAGACAGGTGACACACAGTGTGGGGAAACCCCATGGTCTTAGTTGTTGCAATTGGCTCCTTCAATAATTTAAGTGAGAAATAATAAGTAAATGAATGAAAGGCCTCAAAAGCAAAAAGAAGGTATAAGAAAGAGGAGAAAGATATTTAAGAAGTTCTATTGTGAGGATTTGGTGAGAGATGGGATTTGGGGGGACAGAAACGGAGAATCCTCTCAATCTCAACAATTCCAACACCTGCCTCACTTCTTGCACTTCATCTCTTTCTCTCTCGTGCCACTGCTCACAAAGACGCTGTAGTTGGAAAGCTCAGCGAGCCTAACAGAGCTTGGTACGCATGTAATAAATGCATGTTGAGTAATGTGATTAATAACCAGGACTCAAAAACATGAACCGGCATCATTGCCCTTATCTTCAGGATTCTTAGCTGCAACCACAAAATCCATTTTGGCTGGTTTAAGCAGAAAAAGTATCTATTAAAGGGAATTAGGTGGCTCACAAAAAAAAAAAAAAAAAAAAAAAAAAGGAAAAGCCAGAGAAACAGATGAATGAGAGATTAAGCTTTGGGGCATAATGCTCAAAAACAAACCACAGAACTGTCTGATGGGGAAAGTGCTATCACCACCTCCGATGCCAAGAGACAAATGCTGTGATTTGGACTGAAGTGGTACTGCAGCCAGCTCCACTGCCACTTGTGCACCAGGTGCCACTGCGCCACTGCCACCATCAAAACTGGCCATTCCTGCTGTACTTCCACATGGAGCCTGTTCCCTAGGTCGCTCGCTCTGGCATCAGGACTATCTGCAAGCACCTGCTGGTAGAGCCTGGGTCTCTTGCCTGAGTCTTGAATTTTGCTTAAGACTGAGGAATTTGAGTTTTACCTTCAAAGGCAGAACTTCTATGTTGGAAAAGTGGAACTCTAAATGTGGGAAATGCCTCAAATACGGAAAGTATTTGAGTCATCATGGGCAGCCATACAGATGATGAACATACCTTCACTCATCTTGTGATTTCATCTAATAAGTAATTTAAATGCCTATTTAGAAAAGCACTAGGCTGACTGCCCAAAATTAGAAAGAAATAGTCCCAGTCTTGAAGCACATATTTCACAAACTAATACCCTTTAAGAAATGTGAAATGCTTCCCTGCTACAAACAAAGGTGTGTCCCAAGTTTTGATTGCAACTAATACGTGACATCATTAGATCTATGTTTCTCAAAACAAATTCTTCTCCCCACTTACTAAACTGGCTGACAATTTATCCCATTTAGTGGGTTCTATTATTTATCTTGAATTGAATAATAATCTGTTTTCTTCCTTCTTCTTCAAATTGAACAGTCTGGGAGTGCTGTGTACCATTCTGCCAGCTAACACTGCTAGTTCTTGAATAAAATGTGTTTGAATATTTTAGAGTCTAATTCAATGCTTTCAGTAGCACTTTCTATGACAACAGAAATGTTCTACATCTGCGGTGTCCAATCAGAGACCACTAACTACACGGAGCTATGGAGGCTTTGAGATGTGGCTAGAGCCATAGTAGGACTAAATTTTTTGTTCAAAATTTTAGTTTTAATCTAAATTGAAATCTAAATAGTAACGTGAGGGTAGGGGCTAGCAATTGGATGGGGTTGATCTTGAGCTTAAGTATTCAAAAAATGATCCAAGGCTCTTCAATCGTCAACATTCTTTCCCTTACCTTTCCTTATCCAAAGTGTTACTACCCCTAACATCTGGGATCAGGTCTTTTTAACTCTCTATAAAGTTCATTGACAGTGTCTGACACAGACTTGTATAACTGTCTCCTTTAAGGGAATCAATCAGAACTGATACAATCCATTGCTATGCAATCAAGATGGTCTACAGGGCTGTAAAAGACTTCTTGATCTGTCCCAGTCTTCACTAGAAAAAGAATTCCACAATCAACAGAGAAGTGTAATTATCCAAAAAAAATTGGGAAAGGTGATGTATGTATCCATTTTTAGAACAGAGAGGTAGACAACTCATGCTGATTACACATGAAGTGTAGTTACAGAAAAAAGGGACCACAATATGATCAAAGTAAATATGCAACACTACAAGTGTAGAATTAATCATATGATCATAAATGAAAATAAATTCATAATGATGAAACTAAACTAATCGCAATTTATGGTTTTGAAAAAGATACCAGTGATTGGAAACCACAGCAAAGCGAGTCAGCAGTGATACCGTACCTACAAGCAACTGTCCCCCCCGCACATGCTCAGTAGGAACCTGCTTAGCCAAAGTCTGGCAGCCTGACTTCTCAGCAGAACATAGATTCCACTTTAGTTTATAAACACAAGATTTTAGAACTCATTTGAGAGGGCAGTTAAATTGAATACAAATTTACTATCTAAACAAGCTTTGTGTACTTTGCTTGAAATTGACTCAACCTGAACAACTTTGAGAATACCCACACTGGAAAGGGTCTTAAATGAATTTGGACTCTACTATTGTATTCTTCCCATTTGGGTTACAGTCTCCAGATTCTAAATAGTTAAACAAGCAGATCAGATAAGCAAGGGTCAGATGCATGATATGTAACTGGACTGGACATTAAAATGCATTCTTACCACATTGAGATCAGTTTCCTAATCCTAAAATATACACACTTCATCGTGGAAGCCATTTTGATTGCTAATTATGAAATCAGAGAGGAAACAAAGTAGGGGAACTGGATAACTCAGAGTGGTCCACAAAAATGTCATTCAGTGGGAAAAAGTACCCAATGTATTTAATACTAGTATGAAGCCAGTATATAAACAATTACAAGTCCACACCAACAATGAAACACAGTCTAGTGAGGGAGAGGGAAGAGGGGGTAGGGGGTGGGAGAAGGGGAGGGGGATCTGAAGGATGGGGGGGCAATTGATGGACTCTCACTTAATGCACACAGTGTCAGGGTCTTCAGCATGCCCCCTGGGTGAAGGGCTTAACTACAACTTGAACTTTACCTTGGAAGTGAGAACATGGTAAACTAAAAAATTTGTACTCTCATATTAATTTAAAATAAAACAAAATTATCTCCAAAAAAATGTCATTCAGAGCATGAAGAAAGACTTTAAAGAAACATAACCTTTCCCAAATATACTTAAGCCCAGCTTTGTTCTATGGCAATCTTTAAGAAAGTCAAATCCCTCAGGCAAAAAAAATCATTCACTCATTCATTCAACAGTATGCACTGGGGCCTTGCACAGTAGCCTCATCTTAGGTATATAAATACAGAGAGGCATAAATGGTATTCCTACCTCCCAGGAATTAAAAGCTGCTCAGTGACACTAATTTACCCCTATTCTGAGCCTGAAATGAAAAAAATTCAGTTCATCTTTGCATTAGGCAACACTCTCATTTCTTTTAGGGTGGCACGTCACAAATAAATTCTAATTCATTTAACTGTTTTATATTATTGTAGTATTGAATAAAATAACATAATGAAGGCATCAATAATGTAATGATAACAACATAATGACAATGAGCTGGATAAAATGGTGAAAAGCAAATACATAAAAGTCACCCCAAAACATCTAGAAAATTCAGAGATCATATAGAAATCAAACACCAGATTCTCTTATTTTTGAAGAGTAACTTAAAATCTCACATATCAAGAGTAGTTCTGCAATCAGGGACGACGATACTCTCCAGAAAAACCGAACATTAAACTAGCTTTAATATGTCTGTTATGTAAAAGATAGCCTCCAATGTGAAACACAAGTGAAAGATCTGTTTAGTATGGACGACTTGCAGGCACTTGTACCCAGCAGATTCTTCCAATATCTGGAGGTAGAGAAGAATAAACCAATAAATTAATGCTAATGTTTCATATTGTCCTTGTGAAAACCCTTAGAAGGTTTTCTGTGACACATTCATGACAGATTCCAAGATATAAAATTATGGATTGCCACCTGTCCAAAGGGAACATTCTTTATACATTTCCATATACTATAACTGCCAGCTTGGGAAACGGACAGAAGCAATTCTTCTAAGCCCCTCTTCTATATACGTTCATATTCTGCAATGGTAATTTCCAAAGCAAGGTGCACACACTTCTGCTGGATATAAGATAATTTGTTGGAATCGGAGAAGAAAATATTTCCATTGCAGGCCCATACTATATTAGCCTAGAAGGAACATACATATACTTTATTAGAAAATAAATAGAAAATATGTGATGGAAATTTTTTACTGATGTGAGTGAATGATTTTTAGAAACTGTCACCATTCTACTACCTGGAAATAGTAATCATTGAGTACTCAATATGTGCCAAGAGGTCATCATACATAATCTTATTTAATCTTCAAAATAATTCTAAGGCATTCATTTTTATTTTACAGACTAGGAAACTAAGGTTGAAAAGAGTTAAATCATTTCCCTTGAACCACAGAACACATAAGTGATTGAATCAAGAGTACAACACAATTCTATTCAAGATCTTGGCCATTCTGAGCTGCTATTTTCCTAAATACAGAACAGTGGGATTGTTGTGGTAATGCACAGTAACGTAACTCGGACAGAGTAACAGCAAAGAATTCAGATATGCCACCTTACAGAAAAGATTTAACTGGACTGCAGTTACACACTCGCAGTCTTCAATTTTCCATTTGCTTAAAAATCACAGCACGGCACATGTTTATTCAAGACCATTTACTGTGGTTCTAGTTGGTGCTCAGTGCATTCATGCACTGTATTTTTGGTTAATGTTATTACATTTGGAGGACGTAGTGCCCCTTCTCTTAAGGTTGCCAGAAGCTCAGCTAGGTTAGTCCAGGGCAGTTTGGTTGATGGGTGGTGGTGACTTGGACAAATGGGTGGTGAGTATCTGTAATGGATGGATGTCAGATGTCCCTAATGACAGTAGAACAGCATCACGGTGGCTTTCATCGTAGTGAGTGACCAACATCCAAATTATGTGTCCAGGGTTTTAAATTCAGGAAACACTTAAGAGGCAGCATTGTTATTTTTGGCAGTGAACTAAATGAACAGCCTCCACTGAGAGAAACATTTAACTAGCCATCCTTCAAAATCATGCAGTATTCTCTAGCTCTCAAGAGGAAGAACATCATAATCAGAATGGTTTCCGGAGACCAGGGCATTGTCCTCATCTTTAAGAGAAACATATTTGACTTATCTTCTATTTCAGCTTTCCAAGATTGCTGAATTTAGAAATATACTGGTGACCTCATTCTTTTTCTTTTTACAAGTTATTTTAAAATACATTGTAATTTAACTTCTTGGCACTCATCTTTTCTAACCTTAAAACAGGACATGAATTGATACTACTTATCTCGTTCTTTCTTGAAACTCTCTTCTACTTAACTCTTCTCACTCTCCTTCTACTTCATAAAATTTTCCTTTTCTTTCTATCTCTGACTTTTTACTAAACTACACTTCTATTTTTAAGTATCCCCTAACATTCTTCTTTTAGCTCTACTTTTTTTCCTTACATGCTTCCATAGGATGTCATCCATATACAACTTGAGCAATTATCACCACTGAATAACTCCCCAAAGTATATCTCTATGTCTCTCATATTTATATCTCGTGACCCCTAAAGTCCTATGACTGCCCTTCAACACCTGACAGTAAATCAACTTGCTAAATCCAGTAGATTCTATTTCACCAATGATTTCCCATCCAATCTCCATATCTACTCATACTGTCACCTTCAAAATTTGGGACAATTACTATTTCCATGCTGGGCTGTTAGATACAAACCCAAATATTCTACTTGCTTCCTCGTTTTTCTTTGTGGTGCTTAAGTAGCCTTCTGCAAGCATTTTTTGAGCATATGATGTTCTTGTTCAAAAATACTTGATAGCTAACAAAAGATTATAACATATATGTAAATACATCTCCCTATATGTAATATATGTAATATATTAACTAATACATAATAATATAATATATTAATTAATTATATAATAATATATGTAATATATTAATTAATTAATACATAATAATAATTAATATGTAATATACACATACTTCTATACAGGTATATAGAAGATTGTTTCAGTTCCTTGTGCTGTACCATCCTCTCCACAATATGGCCATACTAGTTTAATATACTAGTTAAGAGCATGGACTCTGAAGCCTGACTACCTGGATTTGAAACATAGCTCGACCAATTAGTACCTGTGGTAGGTGGTATTCTAACAACATGCCCCCAAGTCCTGGCCACTAGTATACACACACATTCCATTTATTCAATCAAATGGTATATAGGGTATTACTGTAAAAGGATTTTGTAGATGCAATTAAGGCCCCAAATTGGGTAACTGGAAGATAGGAAGACCATCCAGGTGGGCCTTATGTAATCAAATGAGCCCTTTAAAGGTTGAGCATTTTCTTGGACTAGAAGTAGAAGGATAAGTCAGAGAATCAAAGTATAGAAAACATTTAATGGGCTTGGCATCTATAGCTCAAGCGGCTAAGGCACCAGCCACATACACCAGAGCTGGCAGGTTAGGATCTAGCCCAGGCCTGCCAAACAACAATGGCAACTATAACCAAAAAATAGCTGGGTGTTGTGGCAGGCGCCTGTAGTCCCAGCAACTTGGGAGGCTGAAGCAAAAGAATTACTTGAGCCCAGGAGTTGGAGGTTGCTGTGAGCTGCGATGCCATGGCATTCTACCCAGGGCAATAGCTTGAGGCTCTGTCTCAAAAAAAAGGAAAAAGAAAAGAAAAAGAAAACATTAAACGTGCTAATGCTGACTTGAAGATGGAGAAGGCCTCACAGCAAGGCATGTGGGCAGCATCTACAAGCTGAGTGTGGCCAGGCTGAGAGCCACCATGAAAACGGAGACCCCAGACTTACTGCTACAAGGAACTAAATTCTACTAACAATGAAAATGAGTTTGAAATCTGATTTTCCCTAGTGCCTCCAGATGAGAACTCAGCATGCCTGACTCTGTGGTTTCAGCCATGTGATACTTAGAAAACCCAGCTATTCCATGCTGGAATTCTGATCCAGAACTATGAGCTGATACATGGGTACAGCTAAACATGTGGCAATCTGTTACATGGAAATAAAAAACTAACACAGTTTTCATGATATGGCAGCTACCTTTCTCCAGAGTGATCTGTCCAGGAGATAGTAAGGAGATAGCCATGATGCTTTTTGTAGAAATGCAATGCCACAGTCTATTTTTTAGAAGTCATGAAGCCCAGTCCACACACAAGGGGAAAGAAAGTAGTCCCAATCTTTTAAAGGGAGGAGTATCAAAGAATTTGTAGACATTTAAAAATCACTATAATAAAAATAGTAATAATTAATGTTCTCTTCTTATTATTTATAGAATTGCTAGGTAATAGTTTATTTAATCCAAATGACAACCTTCTGAAGTGGGTTATATTTTTATACACATTTTATAGACAAGGAAACTGAATACAAAGAAATAAGTAATTTGCCCAAGATGATAGCTGGCAGCTGACTATGCCAAATTCCAGTTCCCAAATTTTAACTTCAAAGCCTGAGCTCCTAGCCATTATGTTCATTTTAGCAATGCATTTTAAAATATGCTTCGTAATAAAAACCTGTGTGCAAAATAATAAAATATTGGCTAGTAAAAATGAAAATATAATAAAGTGAATTCATAATTAGTTAAATGACTATTTCCAGAGATGACCAATTAATGACTAATTCAAAGTCTACCCCCAAAGGGGGAAAATGTCAGTGGGTTTTTAATAATTCTATCACCTGTTATTTTCTCTGAAATAGCTTATTAATGTCTTGAATATCAACATCAATGACATGCTAACTAAATTAATAAATGTCAAGAAGGTAGTAGAGTAGCTAATGTGCCTCATGAAAGAATTAAGATCTGAAAGTTTGGACTGAGCATGGTGGCTCACACCTGTAATCCTAGCTGATGTGGGACAACTGTTTAAGGCCAGGAATTCAAGACCAGCCTTCCAGCCTCTATTTTTAGAGATAGGAAGACCCCATCTCTAAAAAAAAAAAAGACTAAGAACAGTCAAGCTGAGAATCAAAGACACAAAATCCTTCACAGTAGCTTCAAAGAAAATGAAATACCTGGGAATATACCTAACCAAGGATATGAAGGTTCTATAGAGAGAACTACCAAGCCTTAAGAAAAGAAAGAGCAGAAGATGTTAACAAGTGGAAGAACATACCGTGCTCACGGCTGGGAAGAAACAACATTGTTAAAATGTTCGTACTAACCAAAGTTATCTACAGATTGAATGCAATCCCCATGAAGAAATTCTCATCATCCCCAGTCATCAGAGAAATGCAGATCAAAACCACTCTCAGATATCACCTAACCCCAGTAAGAATAACATCACAAACCATCTAAGCTGCAGATGCCAGTATGGATGTGGAGAGAATGGAACACTTCTACACTGTTGGTGAGATTGCAAACTATTACAGCCCCTATGTAAAAAAAGTATGGAGAATCCTCAAAGTGCTAAAAGTAGACCTTCCATGTGATCCTTCAATCCTATTACTAGGTATCTATTCAGAAGAAAAAAATCTTTTTACCATGAAGACATTTGCACTAGACTGTTCATCACAGCTCAGTTCACAATCACTAAGACTTGGAATCAACCCAAGTGCCCATCAACTCATGAATGGATTAATAGACTATGGTATATGTACACAATGGAATATCATTCAGCCATGCAAAGATAGAGGCTTTACATCTTTTGCATTAACCTGGATGGAATTGAAGAACATTCTTTTTAGTAAAGTATCACAAAAATGGAAAAGCAAGTATCCAATATACTCAATACTAATATGAAACCAATAGGTAAACAACTACACACCCACAGAGAGAAAAATAATTAAATTTAAGTGGGGGAAGCAGGGAGGAGAAAAATGGGAGGAGGAGGGAGGGGGGTTGGTTAGTGTTTACCTAATGGGAGTAATGTAAGAGTATGCAGTGCACCCATGGGGTGAACTACCATTTGAACTTTACTTAACAAATGCAAAAAATGTAACCTAATCATTTGTTGATATGTAAAATTCCAAAGTTTCTCATGGTATACAAATATAGGCCAATTCTAACCCAATGAAATTTTTAAATGATAAATTTAGAAGTTCCCCACTTGTGTACGAAATTGGAAAGAAGTAACCTACTATTTACACTTACAGAAAACCATTCTAGACAGATGTTAGTTGACTCTAAGCTTAACATATGTCAACTTGGTGATGTGCCTGCCAGAAACTTGAATAGAAGCTGAGGCTCCATTAGAAGCAGAATTGATGCTACTCGGAACAAATCTAGAGAAATAAATTCAGTACTTGTTGATACATTAAAAATAGATACAGGAATTTATAGAGAACAGATTTGCTAGAATTGTAGTGTGTCAAAAGAGAAACAGTTAAAGGACCCAGCAATATCTAATTTGGAAAAGAGATGGGGGAAAAAAGGAGAATATATTTCTTGATTCAAACACTAGAAAAGCTGACATGGAAAGAAATATTTCATGTTATTTTGTGTAGTTTCAGAAAGCAGAACTAAAATAAATGGATAGATATTGTGGATAGGCAGAATTTTGATCTCTGTTTCAACTATTAACAACAGACTGGGCTTCCTTAGAATATGGTGACTTCTGAGTCACTAGAGAGATTCCAAGGACAGCTGAACGGCCAATTGTCAGATTTTATAGAAAAGATCCACTTTGTAGGTGGATAGTCAGAATAAATTACTTCTAAGTCACCTTCAAACTCGGAACGTCTTCAGTCTCACGCTACAATGCATGGATATCCTGCAACCTTAACTTCTGCTGTTTGGCCTTCTCACCTGTGTCCATCAGCCCAGCACAGGCACTCTGTGCTCTCTGTAACTAAAACTACCTTTCATTTCTTGGTGCTACACTTTTTTCTCATCTTCATCTTTTCACCTTGGACTCTTTGTTTGCCATCTTATAAGATTAGCAAAACCATACCCATCCTCAAATATTAGGTACAAACCTATCTCATCCCTCACACTTGTCCTAATAATTAATCTAAGTATCCTTTTCCCTTTCTTAATGCTATGTTCCTCTCTGTGGTAGACCTTCGTGACATTCTGTCTTGTATTATACGTTTTATTAGCAATTTTTGGTCACCACAAAATTGAAAGCTACTTGAAGGCAAGGACTAAAGACTGCTCATTTCAGCATTCCTGTGCAATCTTAAGTAAAAAGACTGCCCTCATAATACATGCTTATTAGATTGGATTAGACACAGTTGCTGCATAAACTGAATAGTGAGACTGGAAGGATCATTTAAATATATTTTCTGATTAGATGAACTTCTGAAGCAGAAAATTTATGCCTCTCCCTCATGGTCCCTACTAGTTCTTTTTCTTTTTTCTGCCTTTTTTTTTTTATTATTCTGGTAAAATATATATGTTGCCACTTTACTCTGAAAGTAGACAATTGAGTGGCATTCAGCACAGTAATGGTGTTGTACAACCATCACCACTATGTAGTTCCAGAACTTTTTTATCATCCAAAAAGGAGAGCCCAATACCCAGGGAAGAGTTACTCCTCATTCTCCACCACCCCACCCCCCACCCCAGCCTCTCAAGCCACTAGCTTAATTTCTGTCTCAATCCTCCGTGTTCTTTTGAACTCTGACACAGAATCTTGTGCCAACTTATTATTCAGTAAATATTTGTCGTACTAAATTTGGATTAAAAGGCACTCAGAAAATATACACGATAAAAGAGCAAATAAAAACCAAGAGAGATCTGCTGTTTAAAGTGCAAATTATTTTAAAGGGAATTATCTTTTAAAAAGAAAATCTTCTGAGCATGACATTGTATAGAAAATGGTATTGTCAATCAAGTACTTTGAAATGTAAAGCTCTATGTAAATCTTTAAAAAAAAATACATGCAAATCATAAAGTAGCTGTGCAAAAGTTATGTTGGAAGGAAGTCTTTTACAGTCTATCTCTGTAATTGGGATTTCCTAATTTCCCTCAAAATATACATGAATGGTTAAGACAATAAAAAAGATATTTTAGAAATTATTCTTGAAGAAACATTTGATTTTTTATACATTCTTCACTGCAATGCTTTATTTTGTAATATTTGAAATACTATTGTTTCTGATTATGCCTTCTTAAAACAAAACCATTTAATAAAGGAGCATTTCTTTCTCATGTACTTGTATGATTTCTGGAAGTTGGAGAAAACTCAAGGGTGAGTGTCCCAAACCAATTGTCACTTCCAGGCCAAAACCCCGTTTAAAATGCTAGCATATGTTTGTAATCTCATCTGTTAGTGATTACAGAAGACTGATTTCAGCACATTAAAATATTCCTTCAAGTTAATTTTCTCTTTCTCCCTGGTAGCCTTGGTACCTTTATAATTTTACGATGTGTTTTACTCCTGCTATTGGAGAGTCTACTGCTTTGTGCTTCAGTTTCTCCACCCAGTAAATTAGTCCAACAGATCTTGTAACTTAGAGGGAACTGTACATTTTCGCTCAGAATCGAGCTTTCTGACCGAGGAGGGTTTATCAAAGCGTAAGGACAAAGTGCAAGCGACAATTTAAGTTAATTAAATTCAGTGACATCAAACTAACCATAAAACTCCCATTGTGTACCAAACGACTCATTTCCACCAAGCCCTTCTTAATATCACAACACTGTAAAGGGTTATGATATCATTAGATACTATCCCAAACAATCTTGAGATAAAAATTGAAAGGATTTTTTTTTTTTTTCTGAGAAAGAAGACTGCTTTGTTGTCATGGTTATTTTTATTTATTCCACCTCATTCAAGACATTTCTGAAGTCTTATTTTGTTTCTTTGTTTATCACAATGGAATGAGAGAATTTCTCCAAATTGTTCTAAATGGAATTAGAGACAATATTAGAGAAATAAAAGGAAACAGAGGAGGGGGACGCTTTCAAAAAGTGATGTTAATCATTGATTGGAAGGTGTGGTAAAAGTTACATCGCTTCAGGAAATGTAAGTGGGTATCCTTCCTGGGGCTTACCTTGACACATGCATAGCCTTTGCATTATCAATATCACTTCCAGGAATTTATCCTGTGGAAATAATTGGAAAAAATGAAATAAATGAGAGGACACAACAGTGTTCTTTCAAGTGTTATTTATAATAGAAAATGAGCTCCAAACAAACCTAGAAACAAACTAAATTTCCAAAGATGGGATATGAAATATTATATGGTCATTAAAAACAATTATATAGCTTTATATAGTCATGGGAGAGAGGTCACAGCATTACTTAATGATAAAGGCAGATTACAGAACAGTATGCCTGGCATGGGTGTATTGTAATTACACACATATGTGAAGTTTCAGAAAGATAAACAATGAAATTTTAACAGAGATTTTCTCTAGGTGGTACATTTATGGAATTATTGTCCCCGTTTGCGTATCTGTACTTGATAATTTTGCTCAAATGATCATAAGTTTCCTATATAATTTGAATGCAGAAATTCTTTTTCTAATTTTGCATTCTTCATGTGTATTACCTATAATGTACTACAGTGTTCCTAGATGACTATACAAACTACAAAAATCATGTAAAAGATGGACAGGTAGAATGGAAAATTGCTCCCAAATAATAGTATATTGCCATCCTGCTACTCATACAACCCTATCTTATTTAAAAACATTCATGTTGGGAAAACGTGTGCTAAAATATTTGAAAATGAAATTACTTTATAAATTTTGAATAAATATTTTATTTATCTTTAAATAAATAAATAAATTTTAATGTAAACCTCATTTCCTAAAAGAAGTATAGTGAGGCCCACATCTTAATCCCTTCAGGTCACTATAACAAAATACCATAAACTAGGCAGCTTATCAACAATAGAAATTTATTTCTGAAGTTCTGGAGGCTGGGAAGTTCAAGATCAAGGTGCTGGCAGATTTGATGTCTAGTGAGGCCTGTTTTATGCTTTATAGATGGTACCTTCATGCTATGTTCTCACATGGTAAGAAAGGGAGAATGAGCTCCCTTGGGCCTATATCATAAGGACACTAATCCCAGGATTAGCTCTGCCTCAAGACCTAATCAACCGCCCCTAAGGCCCCACCTCCTAATGCCATCACCTTGGAGTAAGGATTTCAATGTATGAGTTTGGGGGACACAAATATTCAGATCACAGTAGTCCAACATATTTTAAACTTAATAACATGATTCAGTGATCTCGGGGCTGCTCCCAACCCCTTTGGGCTTAGACTGGTAAATTGCAGTTGATACAAAAACATAATAAATGTGCATGGATGTGCAGGTGATCATGGCTTGGCTGCTCCATTTGTATTTGTATTTGTTCCAGGGTCCAGGGTGAAGTAGCAGCACCTGGGGCATGCTTTTCTCATGGCCTATCCCTGGAGTACAGAACTCAAGCCAAATCACACACGTACATTTATAATTTCTTCTTACTTTCCTGGTCACACCAAGTCATATAGTCAAACCTGAAGTCAGTGAATCAGGAAAGAATTTTTTGTCCCAAATACAAGGAAAAGTGATTGAATATTGTATAAACAATACTCTTAATTATCACAATAAATGAACAGTGACTGAGAAGTAATCTACAAGCCGTTACATTAAGAAAACATTTAAAAGGAGACTTTAATTTTGGTGTTGACAGAAACCTTAAGTCAATTCTTAGATGAGCTTTTCCATGTTCTGTTTTTGCTTTAACTACTGAAGTAAACCATTTGTTTGTGTGTAAGCCTCTATATTACAATAATGGACATTCTTTGTGAACCAATATAACTATTACACACTGAACGTTTATGTCTCTCCAAAATTCATATATTGCATTTTAATCCCCAATGTGGTAGTATTAGGAGGTGGAGTCTGTAGGAAGTAATTAGACATGAGGGTGGAGCCTTCATGAGAGGGATTAGTGCCTTTATCAAAGAGACCAGCTTTTATCAAAGCCCTTTCAACTTCTTTTTTTAAGTATCAAATTTTTATTTTTTTAAGAGGCCCTCACTCTGCCCCTGAGGCAGGAGTGCAATGTCAGGATCATCCCTCACTACAGTGACAAACTCCTGAACTCAAGGAGTCCTCCTACCTCAGCTTCCCGTGTAGCTGACACTGCAGGCGCCTGACACACACCAGGCTTCAGACTCTTTCCATCATGTGAGAATACAAACAGAAGATGAGTTTTCAGCCCAGGAGAGGGCCCCCCACTAGAACCTGACCAGGCTGGCACCTTGATCCTGGACTTTCAGCATCCAGAGCTGTAAGAAATACATTTCTGTTCAAGTCACCCTTTGGCACTTTGTTATAGAAGCCTTTGTTAAGATAACAGCTTCCAATAGAATGAAAAATATCTATTCTCAACACAACTGGACAACTTCACAGCAAGCCTACCCCCAAGAATAACCAAAATCAGTTGAATAATTCTTCAAAAAGAATAAGCTGGCTTAAGATAAAACAGACAGTAGTCATAAAAAGATGTTTTTCCTCTGTGACCTGGAAGGGCTCCTCCCATAGCTGAAAGGAAAAACAAGCAAACAAACAAACAAATCCACAAGTTTAAAAGTCCTTTAATTGTGCCTAGGTTTAGAATCAAGCTCCACTATGGCCTCATGGCACCTGCCACATGAAACCTTGAAGCACATCCCGGCTCATTCTCCTCCATCCACCTGCCAGGGTTTCCCCACCACCGTTCTCACTTACTTCCTTGGTCCCCAGTGGTGCATGAGTTATATTGCATCACGCATCACACAAGGGAAGGATGATGTATTTTCTTGGCATCTATTTGAATATGCCCAATGTCACAGATGAGAGGAGGTAGAAGAAAGACAACAGGAATGAGTGGTGAGGAGAACTATTCTGTCTCATGAGACAATCCTCACAGCAGTAACTTTGGACTGATGCCGGTAAACATAACACAATTGTAGAGGGCAGAAGAAGACAATCTGCATAAACTTGAATTCCTGCCAAGAAGAATTTGTGGTTGAGGAAAGAATACTGTGTAACAATAAAATTAAAACCTAAGGTGCAGAATTAGAGGGAGTGAATGGAGTCCTGCCAATTTTGCTGAAACCAGTCCTTTTGGAAGTTCCTTCCTTCTTCTTGTTTCTATTCATGTGTAACACAGGGTGGTAATGCTCTGAGTCATTACGAATAAAATGAATAGTTAAGGTATTTAAGTGGAAGGTGGAAGGTAAAGCGTTAAAGGGTTCCCCCCAATGCCCCACCTGGAACTTGGAAGACAAAAGTTCCTTACCTCCCTGTCCAAGTCATTTCAAAGTTTCCTTTGTTTTGTCACCAAATAACAGAATGTAAAACAAATTAATCCAAGTCAACTCATAAATCGATTACTAAACTGTGATATATGTACACTATAGAATACTATTCAGCCATTAAAAGATGGAGACTTTACATCTTTTGTATTAACTTGGATGGAATTGAAAAACATTCTTCTTAGTAAAAGTATCACAAAAATGGAAAAGCCAGTATCAAATGTACTCAATACGAATATGAGACCAAAATATAAACAACTATACACCCATATGTAAGAAAAACACAATAAAAGTCACAGAGGGGAAGGGGGGAGAGCAGATGGGGAGAGTGAGTGGTAAGCTCTCACCTAATAGGCACAAGGTAAAGATATACACCCCTTAGCCCAAGGGCTCAACTACAACTTGAACTTTACCTAACGATGTAACCTAATCCTTTGTACCCTCATATTAATCTAAAATAAAAAAGAAAATCTTGTTCTGACATTTTCAGTTATTTTTGCCTAGTATTTTTCTATCAAATAAAGATCAGAATTTATCTGAATAACATAGTTTTTTTAAAGAAAAGATAATTTTTGGCAAAATTCAATAAATAAAAGAAGAAACAGAACATTTGTTATAGATGATTCAAAATCTCTTACATGTAGCCAATTGTACATTAGATCTAAGTGGTATCTACTACAAAAACAGGAACTTTGTGCATTTGGAGGTTATGCTGTTGGCCTTTTGAAGGTTTAATCCTAGACTGGAATAAAGGAGTCAACTTTTTAATATTTAAGATGAAAATAAATAGAGAGATGCAAAAAATAATAACACAAGAGTTTGGGGATCAAACTTCCTGCTGAAATTTCGCTATTAACATAATCACATATTAATTAGGTTTTAATTATTAAACAAGCTTAACATTATAAAAATACTTTTAAAACAACCACCATGTTAAAAAAAAACCTTTTAAAATCAGCTATATATATTTTAATTCAGTTGTTAAAATAATCATGTATTAATTAGGTTTTAATTATTAAATAAGCTTAACATTATAAAAATACTTTTAAAACAGCTACCATGTTAAAAAAAAAAAAAAAAAAAAAAACTTTTCTTGTATCCATAGGAGTATATCATCTTGCTTGATCTCTCTACAAGTAGTCAACACAGCTGACCACATCTTCCTTCTTGAAATATCAGTCTTTGCTCTAGGATTACTGAACTCTTTTCCTAACTAGAAGTTACTGTTGATAGCTCTTCCTTCTCAAAAAGACCTCTCATGCTATTTAGTTCCTTGGAGATGAAAATGGGCTTTCACCCCATCATACTATACCACCTAAACACTAATGACTCCAAGTATATCAATTCAAGTAAACAGCTCTATTTTCTTAGTTTCCTACATGTATACTCAACTACTCAACTCTTCCATTCATTTTCTTTGCCAAGATCTCAACTTCATGTCCAAAATAGATTTTTAAGTTTCCTTCATGAATTCCCAGCCATCCCAAATAGATGAATGACATCAATGGTTCAAGAAAGTAATATGGAGATTGTCATCAATATTTTCATCCCTATTCACAAGCCATTAGTAAACTTTGTTTTTCCTATCTCCAAGATATAGCTCAATCTGTCCACTTTTCCTCATCTCCCCAGTTTTAAATCAAGTCTAAGCCAATTTCACCTTTCTGACCTGGATTACTGCAATAATCTCCACAGTGGTTTCTTTTCTTTTACTCTTGATGTGTTTCGAGCCATTTAACCACATACCACAAGAGTGGTGTTGCAATGTCAATAGGTCACTTTTCTGCTCCACAATCTTCAGTGGCTCCCAATAGAAATAAAAAGATAAACTATGAAGGTATGGCATGACCTGGCCCCTCAGTTTCCCCATTCTCCTCTTACTCATTATGTCCCAAACACTTTGGTCCTTCTTTACTTTGTGATAGTATTAAACTCCTTCCCACTTCTGGGTTTCTGTTCCGGCTGTTTCTGCCTGGAATGTTCTTCCCTAATCTTCCTTGGGTAACTCCGATTCTTCTTTCACCTTCTCAGGGAGGTTGCCTCCATGAACATCTCCCCCCATATTGCGCCCAGCTTATTTCCCTGTTATTATGAACACCCGTACTTCATAGCATGGGTCACAGTTTGTAACTTGTTTAAAATCTTTCCATCTCATCACACTGTGAGGTTGAGATGTCGGGAACCAATTCCTCTTTTTTTATGGCTATATCCCTAGTGTCTGTGATAGCATTGCCTGGAGTAAACTTTTAATATTGGGTATGTGATGAATTACAATAACACTTGTATGTGATTTCATGTTTTGACTTTTTTCAATTGAGCTGGTTTCATAAACACTCTAGTTATTCCATTTATTATTTATAAAAGATACATAATAGTTCATCAAATAAATACAACAAAATATACTTATTTCCCCATTATCTGAAGAAGAGTGCTATCCATTTTCATTATTAAAACTGTTATAATGGGCAGCACCTGTGGCTCAGTGAGTAGGGTGCTGGCCCCATGTACCAAGGGTGGCGGGTTCGAACCCGGCCCCGGCCAAACTGCAACAAAAAATAGCCGGGTGTTGTGGTGGGCACCTGTAGTCCAAGCTACTCGGGAAGCTGAGGCAAGAGAATTGCCTAAGCTCAACAACTGGAGGTTGCTGTGAGCAGTGATGCCACACCACTCTACCAAAGGCGACAAAGTGAGACTCGGTCTCTAAAAAATAAATAAATAAAACTGTTATACTACAGTTGTTTCTTTCTTTTTTCTAAAGTATAACCTTAAGAAAACTCACAGAGGTAGGGTTTATAGGTTTACAATTTCTAAATATGTTTCCCCTTAAAATCATTAATTTTTCTTTGGAAGTATTATAACAAGTTATAGTACCCCAAAATGATTAATCTTGGATGGATTGGCCATGCTTTTAAAATAATACTTACCAAAGAAAATGTGCACACTCTATGTGAACTGCAGGTCCTGCCACAGAAATTTTCCATGTGAGTTATACATTCATTTAATGAATCACAAGTTGATTGACACTAGCAAAGTCTAATTTCTTGTAAGTTCTAAGAACATTTCCTGTTATAATTTATGTGTGTTAAAATGATAATGACGCCAGGATGTCTGTTGGGAAAATATGTTTATTGAAAATATGACATCATATGTCTAATCTAGAGTCAAAATTTTTAATTGATTCATATCAATAAAAAGCAGTGAAATGACTTGTTCTTTTAAATTATAACCACAAACTCATTGCCTTTATTTGAGGAGGCATTATAAAATTTGAATTATCAACATTGTAATTACTTTTCAAGATGATTTCTTTATAAAGAAAAAAATGCTAGAAACTGAAAAAGGTTTTCAAAACACCTTTTTAAAGAAAAAAAATGAATATATTAACTTTCAGGTGGGAATTGACCTGGAACGAAAAGTGGGCAGAGAGTTAGTACTTTGAGAGTCCACAGCATGCTTAAAGCCGGGCAAACAAAACTGTGATTCTACTCCTCACGAGAGGCTTGCACTTGGGCAGGTGTGACTGGTGAGTCTGTGAGGGCACGGATTGAGATCTGATCCAGGCCAGGTAGCCTCTGAAAAACCAGGGCAGTTCCACACCCACAGTGTGTCGGGGCTCTTCTAGGATGCATATAACATGGTCACTGGGTCCCCATACCAGACTCAAGTTCACCCCCTTCCATACCGATTTACTTCACTGGTGGAATTCTTTTTCTCCTCCCTCCCTTTTTTCTTTCCTTTTCAGTAAATAAATAAGCTTTTTTTCAGGGCCTGCCCTGCCAGACCCCCTAGTAGATATAAAGAAGGTTCAACAAAGGCCTCAGGGAGGACAGTTTAGACCCGTGCCTAGATACTTGTGCAGTGTAAGCAAACCATGGTAAGCGCCAAAGGAAAAACATGGGTAAATGAGTGAGAAAAGCCTCTGCCTGACACAGTGAAGATTTCCACAGAGGAGGCATTTCTGACAGCCTGAAGAAAGATGGGGTAGGATTTAGCTACACAGAGATGAGGCCTGGAGATTGGAGTTACCACTTGGCATCAAGGGCAAAGAAAATGGATTTCACCTTTAAAGTGCTTTTTGTCTTTCTCCAGTCTTAGGGAAGTGCTTCTTAAACTTTATTGTGTAAGTGAATTACCTGGAGAGCTTGTTAAAGTGCATATTCTGATTCACTAGGTCTGGGCCAAGCAGAGCCCAAGCATTTCTAACAAGCTCCTGGATAATGCTGAAGCTCCCAGTCTGAGAAGTGCACTTTGAAAGGCAAGGTCATAGGCTTTAGGTTTCCAAGGTAGGGTGATGGCAGAGGGGAAGCAGAGGGCCACCACTGGCTGGGCAGGTCTATTTGAACTGAAGAACTTCTAGGGAGAGAACAGCAGGTGCCTCTCTCCCTGTTAGTCTTCTGGGAGCAGTAAGGGACCACAACAGAAGAGAAAGAACTGTCGTATGTGATACAGAAGAGTCCCCCATCTCAGACTGCAGACAAACGGCTTCGGTCCATCCTTTCTAAACCAGCAGCACAGAAAGTCAGGGTGAGATAGTAGCTCTATGTAGTCACTGACATGCTTGTGTCCTGACAGAATAAGGGATTCTTTGTTAGCTCAAAGCCTAGCAGATTTTCTGGATCTTGGTGGAGACAGAGTAATTTTACACTAAAAATAGGTCCTTCAAAAATACTGCTGAAATAAGGGAAGCATTAATTAAGATCACTGTGTCTACCAAGCTCTGAGCTTTAATACAACCAACCATGTCTGAGTTAAGGCGGGGGTCCTGCTACTGCAGGGGCTGGTTGGCACAACCTTGGTATGTTTTTATTTTTCTGCTGGATATCATTCTCTAAAATTTCTAATTCAAGCAACTGCAGAAATAACAGAAGAAGCGCCATACTTAGTTATTTATGGTCAAAATCCAGAACTAGTCGTTATTAAAAACAAATTTATGGTACAAAAAACATTTCTTAGTAAATCTTGAGTCATAAACACAAATGATGAAATCTCTAAACTAATGATCTACACACTTTGTTCTTCCTTTAGAGACACTAGGACATATGGACAAGAGAAGGTGAAAGTGTTTTAAAAAGCACTTTTTATGTATGTACAGTTGCTTTTGTGAAAGAAGAAATGTTATATTCCATCTGTGGAGATAAAATAAGATTGCCAATGGCAAAGGCAGGGCTTCCAGGAGACAGCTCAGATTGGAAATTCAAAACACACTCTGGGTTTCCTCCTTCCATTTTTCTTGAAGTTACCAAGAAGGGTAGTCATCAGTGAAAGTAGCAATATTTATCCAGCATTTTCAGTGGCCAGGCCCTGTGCTAAGTATATGACATGTGTGTTCCCTTTTAATCTTCCACTTAAAACCATAAGTAGATAGTAATATGCATATTTTAGAGATAAATCTGATATGGAAGTTGTAGAATTTGCCTAAGATTGTAAAGCAAGAAGGAGTTGGAATTCTGCCAATCCATATCTTTTCTACCATAGTGTGCTGCTTTTAAAACTAGGCTGTTTGATGTCTCTTGCTGGGGACAGTTTATTTCTTAATGGCAGCTGTTCTTATTAAACGTTAAGTTACATGGGAGAAGCTATAGAGTTATTGACAGTTTAAATTTAAAGACCTTTAAGATTCCTCCCAACTGGGCAGCTCAGTGAGTAGGGCACTGGCCCCATATACCAAGGGTGGTAGGTTCGAACCCGGCTCTGGCCAAGCTGCAACAAAAAATAGCCAGGCATTGCAGCAGGCACCTGTGATCCCAGCTACTCTGGAGGCTGAGGCAAGTGAATCGCCTAAGCCCAAGAGCTGGAGCTTAGCTGTGACACCAGGGCGCTCTACCAAAGGCAACAAAGTGATACTCTGTCTCTTAAAAAAAAAAAAAAAAAAAAAAAAAAATCCTACCAACCTTTAAATAAACACTCCACCAAAGTGCTTTTGTACACACTATTTCCTGTGCCCAAAAGTCTCTTTGCTTTTTTTTTTTTTTTTGCCTATTTAACTGTTCCAGATTTATCTTATAGACCTCAGCTTAATCATTATTTCTTCTAAAAAGACTTCCTTTTGTCCACTATTTCTCATATACATTTTTAACAGCATGATGGACCTTTGCTTGTCAACCTTATCACAGTTTTACACTTACGTGCATGCGCTCAATAACAGATTTCTTACCTCTAAAATATCTGTGATGATTCACCTGAATGGTGACAGTTGTCATTGTCATTTGTTGATATGCTCCAGTCTCTGTGCTAGGCATTGGGTGAGGTAATTGAAGACCCTTAAGACTTATTCCTGAAAAAAAAAAAAAAAAAAAAAAAAAGTCTTTTTCCTGGCACTTAAGGAATTAACATTCTGGAAGAATGTGACTAAGATAATATAAAGACTATTATAAAACTATTACAGAGCAACCAAGTTCAGGATGTAACCAAGGCCTTCTGCAAGACAAAAACTGCTTTGTTTTATTTTTTCTAAGGAGCTGTCTCTCCTTCTAGTCTATGTCTTATGTATATGCTGGCATATAAAAGCTGAAGCAGCTAAAGTAATATAATTAAGAGACACAGGAAGAAGCTTGGAAAATAACAGAAAACCAATGTAGGTGAGGAGAAGAAATGAGAACCATAGTTTGCCCCGTCTCTCAGAAATGTTCTATCTTAAGGAAAATGGTAGTGGGCCAAGCCACACCAAATGTAATGTCAATTGTCAATATTTATCCTGGGTCCTAAAAGCATAGAAGACAAATATGCTTAAGTAAATAAGGGACGGAATGTTGTACTTGGCAACTAAGTTGGAAAAGAAGGTAGACCCCAGTTACAAAACAGCTAGAATCAGAAAGGATGAAGCCACAGGCCAATGCTAATTGTGTAGGAAACAAAATAAGGTCCCAAGAACACACCCCATAAGCCTGTCTGAATTCTCCACTTCTCCCAGACCCCACCGTATCTGTCACTAGAAGTGATAAGTCTTGTTCTGAGTTTACAAAGGCCCCGGAGGTACAGCAGCCACAAATCCATCCCCAGCCTCAGGGGGCTCACTGCTACTGCCAGGGAAGCGGTTGTGAAAAGCAGAACAAAATTCAAACCTCAAAATCCATAGTTTAAAAGAAAAAGAATGAGAAAAAATTACAAACTATAGAATGATAGGAAATTAAATTTTCTTAGTACTCAACATATTGTTTCTACTCCTATCAGAATTCTTCCTCCTATCATTTTTCATATTCCAAAATTTTATTGTGGAAATGTTCTTTTGAGATAAAAATACTCTTAAAATTGCACGTGTTTGGAAAAGTTGATAGTGTCACACATGAGTGTGAATTAATTTAATTGACTTATTTTATTCAGTTCTAACTTGTAGTGTATTAAAGGAATGCTCTTTTTTTTTTCTTTTCTTTTGAAACAAAGTCTTGCCCTGTTGCCCAAGAGTAGAGTGGTTTCATTGTAGCTCACAGCAACCTTAAACTCCTAGACTTAAGCAATCCTCCTGCCTCAGCCTCCAGAGACGCTGGGACTACAGACGGTCACCAGTACATCATCAGAATGAAGAATTTGAAAAGCTACTAGCTACATTAAAGAGTAGGATTTACAAAATACATACAGACTTTTCTAGTTTTGAAGATACACTGTGGGTGATGACACACAAGTGATACTGTTCAAGTAGTTATGTTACAATGCCCAATTCCAAATGAAGCTCCCTGTGTCCATGTGAATTCATTCCGTTTGTTATTTAGACAGCACTTCCTTCTACAGCCCTTCTAAATCCACGGGTGTTTTACGTCAAGGTTGACAGTGGGCTTTATGAGTTTCAGGGAGCTCTAGGAAAACTCAAGCTTTTTTTTCTACTGACAAGGAGGATTTTGCCATGGGACCTGGCATCCTTACAATCAGGAGTTTACTTATACCACAAGGAAGATGGCTTTTATGTTTTCATTTTTTTTCCTCCCAGAATATAATGGCAAGTTAAAAGTCTAACTTGGCATCTAGATGAACTATAAGACTTTTTATTTCAGTTCTATCATTTTATGGTTAGACTTTAAGGAACAAAACAAACAAATTTGCTCTCATATACACAGGGTATTTCTATCACTATTTGTAAGAAACAGGCAAAAATCATAATTCTTGGGGAGAAAACTTGCTTTTTCCTGTACTGAGCTTTTATTCACTGAAACATTTTTTTTTAAAGCCTTATTTACCAATACAAATTAAAAATACAGTTTCAAATTTAAGTAGACAAAGCATTTTACTTGTTAAAGTTCAGAGTCCCTCCCTTTATAAATGTTTACATCCTGTTCTTGTTCTTCTTTATGGCCATGCCACTATTGTGGTTTTTAAAAATAATAATTCTTAGGAACTACAGAGGTGGAACAGAGACACAGAAGATTTTGATGATGGAAATTGCTGTTTATTCTGCAAATATTTGTAACTACCTGTTATGTGACAGGTCTTGGGCTGGGTACTTCCTTCTTTCCTTGACTTCTAGAAGGTTTTGTGTGTAAACCCCCAAGCATTTTTGTTTTTCTTTGAGAGTTCTGCATGCTTCAAATGCTTCTCAGGTATAAGTAGTGGTCTGTTTTTCATGGATGCAGCAACTGATTAGCTCACCTGCAGGGAGAATCACCCACCGTACTGAGCTGGAGCTCAGGTGTCTGGCTGAGGTGGACACACCCTGATGACCTCTCCGTGAGTTAGAGGAAGGGGGAGTCCTCCTCACTAGATCTCCAATATTGAGAATAGGAAGATGAAAGGGAATAGAAGAAAATGAAGGTGGAGAAAAGAGGGGTGACTGCCGATAGAAACTAGTACAGAAACACCTTACTTCATAGAATTGTTGAATTATCTAAAAGCTTGTTCCAAAGTTTTTAAAAAAGCATCCCAACATAGAAAAAGAGTTTGTGAAATTAAAGAAGATAGCTTCTAGAGACAATTTTTGTAAAACAAGAGGACTTCCTCATTTCAATTCAGATTTTATATAGATGATGTGTGGATAAGAACTAATGTTTTCAAAGCCCTTAGACTTACGGTTTTTCCTCTGAATTCTCAAAAAAAAAAAAAATCATGATAATTGTCTTCTACTTTATAGATGAGAAAGTGTAGCTTAGCGGTTGAAATAAAAACAACAGAACTGCTATTTCAAAGATGAGGAAAATGCAGCTTGCGCATGGAAATCTGCTGGGAAAAGGGCTGAGGATTAGACCAGGATCCTGTAGCCCCATCGATTAGCCCCACCACTTGTCTCTCCAGAGACATGCAGAACATGCAGAGGGAAATCGCTCTGAGTTTCATAAAACTACAACAATGACCATGCCCTAGGTATCTCCACTCCCCCCCCTCCCCAAATCACTTTCCTGGGTGCCAGACCCATCTTCTTAGAATTCAGTATGGAATACCTCACTCTCTTCCCCCTAGCATCTTACAGCTCCACACAGCCTGTAAATAAAGTGCAGGCACCACAGACTGGCAATCAAACCCTCTGCCTGAAGCCCCATCCACTACTCAACCCTTGTTCCCACTTCACTATGTTAATTCCTACCCTTTATATTCCAACCAACCTTTCAACAGGACACTAGGGGTGAG
The DNA here is from genome assembly GCA_963574355.1 of Loris lydekkerianus. Lineage (NCBI taxonomy): Eukaryota > Metazoa > Chordata > Mammalia > Primates > Lorisidae > Loris > Loris lydekkerianus. Next base: position 2,180 of record CAUYPK010000739.1, on the reverse strand, counting down.
GCGGGACACAAAACTTAAGGGTTCACCAAAGGACTCAGTAATCGAGGTTAACATTTTAACAAATAAAAATGCCAAAAGTGCATGATGAAAAAAATACTAAAATTTCAGATAAAGACAGCGTCAGTATTAACTGGTTTTTCCTTTTGTGTCACACTCCAAAATACTTTCTAGGGACACCATTACTGATCTTGCAGTGACTCCCCACTCAGATACCTTTGCTACTGATCTTTCTCAAAAGTTAGTTCTCACCTCCCCTTTGGACATGAGTGACCTCTCTCTTCTTGAATCCTTGAGTATTTACATGTGCTCTCTACTGTCAGGAAAACCTATTTCCCCTAGAAACTGGTAGCACTTTGAAGGCAGTCTGAATCATCTTGGATCCTTTCCAGCGCCTTTCCAAGCCACAGTGGGCACTCAGCACCTCTTTGCTAAAGGAATGCAGAATCACATTCTCAAACCCAGGTGTCTGTGGAGCTCAGCCAGAAAGAGACCTAGACGTGTTTTGTTAGGTCCAGAGTGCTTGGAAAAGATTGAGTTTGTTATTAATATTTTAAAATAAGGATATTTTACATGAACAAAAAAATCTAGCTATCGTTTCTTGAAAAATCAGAAAATCTTGCAAGGCCAGGTCCAACTTCTTGTCTGATAGCAATGGGCATTTACAGCCGAAAAGCGCGGCCCTGCCTCGGAGGCTCTCTCCAGCTCACTCGTTTGCATTGCCAGCCAGGCCCCACGAGCTCTTGAGTTTGAGACCCTAAGCATAAAGGAATGCGTGCACCATCTAAAACCCCATCTGCTGGGTCCACTCGTTCTTTCCAGGAGAATAAATGTTTTCTGTTTGTCCTTTCCAAAATAGTCTTACAGAGAGGCTCACAGAAGCAGCCCACCTTCCAAACCCACAAACTTCCCACAACCTGTGAAACTCGCATTGGCCTTGACTCACTGACCAGTTTCTCCCTGGTTCTTTGCTCAGAACTCCTGGCCCCGCCCTTTCCCCCTCTCCCGGGCGCTGGATAGCCTGGGGCGCGTCCCGGCCCCCCAGCCGCTGCTCTTTGCCCCGGGCTAGGGCGCTCGGGCTCGCCCACAGCGGCACTGGGCATGCTCAGAGGCAGCCGCGGGGGCAGGTTTGCTTCGCGGGCGCTTGCACTCGGCGGCGGGCGGGCGCACGGCTGCAGCTGGAGCTCGGGCGCCCTGAGTTAGAGTTGCCTGGAGTTTCCCCCCGACCCCTCCCTCTTAGCGCGCGGCAGCGGGAGCCCGCGCCGGAGCCGCGAGCGGCGGCGAGCCAGCACCTGGGTCGGCTGAGCCTTGTTCGGAGCCCGGAGCTCCGCGCGGGGCAGCCCCCGGGGAGGAGCCTCGTCGGCTGGGACGCGTGCCGCGCACTGGCACTGCCGGGACACGACCCAGGCTGCACGGTAGGGCCCGGGCGTGGAGACCCGGGTGGGCGAGGCGGAGGCCAGAACGCGGCTGAGGGATGTGGTTGCAGCCGCCGTGGCTGTTGGGGCGTCTGGCCCTCTGTCCGATGCTACCGGCCGGGTGGGGGCCCGGCTGCGAGGCTGGAGGAGTAGGCAGACGCCCAGAAAGACGCTGTCAAGTTGTCGGGTGGCTGGAGAGGGGGCTGCGCGACCCGGCGCAGCTGCTTTGTGCCAGCGGAGAGGGACTCAGGGTCCCGGCTTCGCTCCAAAACTGGGACCCGGTGTGTGGAGAGGATCGGGCAAGCCGCGGAGCGGAGCAGTTTTCTGCAAGAAAAGTTGAGGCTGAAGCCCTTTTTTCCTCACAGTCCCTGCGGTAGGATGGGCCCGAGGGTGCCTTCTCGAGACCCCTAGTGTGGAGAACTCAGTGGGGTCGCTGCGTCCCTAGGCTGAGCTCCCTTACCCCTGGAAGAAACCCGCGAATCACCCCTATCTTTGGCGTCTTCTAGGAAAATCATTGCTTCCAAAACCAAGGCGGGCTTTTCTGGCGGGCAAAGCTTCCTTACCCTAGGGCGCTCAGCACCGGGCAGCGACCCCTCTTCTAACCTCAGAGGTGGTCAAGGGCGCCTGGTTCTGAATTCGCACTGGCATTGCACACCAGAGTCCTCTTTCTCCCTCTCTCTGGGGGGGGGGCGCCGCCCCCCCCCCCCCCCCCCCCCCCCCCCCCCCCCCCCCCCCCCCCCCCCCCCCCCCCCCCCCCCCCCCCCCCCC
>CAUYPK010000736.1:0-51063 GCA_963574355.1 Loris lydekkerianus | reverse complement strand
CTTAATGACATCATATAGTAATAGGCTGAAAAGAATAAAAAAAAATTAAAAGTAGAAAAAAATGAACAGCATCAATGTATAGAGTACAAAATTCTCCATCGATCAGTATATACCACGACACAGTAGAATAAATATTTATTGAGATATGGAGCTACAAAAACACATGACATTATAACGGACAAAACTTTTGAAACAACCTAAAATAATAGCTGAATATACATAGTATACATATACCACAGCTTGTTAATCCACTCCTGGATTAATAGGAGTTAATGGTAGACATTTTAGGCTGTGCCACATTTTGGCTATCGGAAATTGAGCTGCAATAAACAGTCTAGTGCAAGTGTCCTTATGGTAAAAAATTTTTTTTTTCTTTTGGGTAGATGACCAGTAATGGGATTGCAGGATCAAATGGGAGGTCTAGTTTGAGTTCTCCATACTTCCTTCCAAAAAGGGTGTTTACAGTCCCACCAGCAGTGTAAAAATGTTCCCTTCTCTCCACATCCATGCCAGCATACAAAGTTTTGAGATTTTGTGATGTGGGCCAGTCTTGCTCAGATTAGATGATATCTCAGGGTGGCTTTGATTTGAATTTCTTTAACAATTAGGGATGATGAGCATATGTTCATAGGTTTGTTAGCCATTCATCTGTCTTCAAAGGTTCTATTCATTTCTCTTGCCCATTATATAAAAGGGATTATTGGTTTTTTTCATGTTAATTAATTTGAGTTCTCTGTAGATCCTAGTTATCCAGCTTTTGTCCAATTCAAAATATGCAAATATTCTTTCCCATTGTGTAGGTTATCTATTTAGTTTGGTTGTTATCTCCTTAGCTGTATAGAACCTTTTCAGTCTAATTCAGTTGCATTTGTTTATTTTTATTGTTGTTGCAATTGCCACAAAGACTTCTTCATAAAGTCTTTCCCCAGGCTGTTATCTTCAAGTGTTTTACCCATACTTTCCTTGAGGATTTATCATTTTATCAATCTTGAATCAATTTTTGTGAGTGGAGAAAGATGTGGGTCCAGTTTCAGGCTTTTACATGTGGATATCCAGTTCTCCCAGCACCATTTATTGAATAGGAAGTCTTTCCCCCAGGGTAGGTTCTTGTTTGATCAACGATTAGGTGGCTGTAAGATGTTCGTTTCATCTCCTGGTTTTCTATTTGGTTCCAGATGTCTATTTCTCTATTTTTGTGCCAATACCATGCTGTTTTGATCCCTATGGCTTTGTAGTACAACCTAAAGTCTGGTAGGCTGATGCCCCTAGCTTTGTTTTTATTACTAAGAACTGCCTTAGTTATACAGGTTTATTTTCTGGTTCCACACAAAATGAAGAATTATTTTTTCCAAGTCTTGAAAGTACAATGTTGGTATATTAATAGGAATGGCATTGAATAGGTAGATTGCTTTGGGAAGTATAGCCATTTTCACAATGTTGATTCTTCCTAGCCCTGAGCATGGTATGTTCTTCCATTTCTTAATATCTTCTGCTATTCTTTTCTGAGGATTTCATAATTTTCTTTATAGAGGTCCTTCACCTCTTTTGTTAGGTATATTCCTAGGTATTTCATTTTCTTTGAAGCTACTGTGAAGGGGATTGTGTCCTTAATTAGCTTCTCATCTTGGCTATTACTGGCATATATAAAGACTACTGATTTGTGGGCTGGAACCTTATCTTCTAAAGTGTCTTCTAAGACCTCCCTGGTGCAGTTATAATTATTCCTCTCCTCTTAAATTATTTCCTCTCACCGCATCTCCTAAAGTGTTTTCTAAGATCTATCTTGAAAACCTGTCACTTGATCCTGCTGTATTTTCTCTTCTTCCTGTGACACACTAAGAAAAAAAGCACCGTGGTCTGTGCCCACTGCAAATAGTTCCTTAGGGCCCACTCTTTCACTCCAGAGTAATCTGGCTCCCACCTTCATTGTATTCTGACCTTATCAAATCGAATGGCCTTTTCTCAGTTCCTGTTTTCCTTGATATTTCAGCAATACTTATCTTTGTTCAATGCCTTTCTTCTCAGAGATTCCTTCCTCCCTTGGATTTATAACATAGTTCTGTCCTAGACTTCTGTCTTCTTTATCTCTTTCAAAGGTTCCCTTATGTCTTCTGAAGATTACATCTTAACTTCTCCATTCCTCTATACACAACTTCCTCATTCAGAAACCTCATCCACTCTGAAGGCTTAAAATTCACTTCTAAACAGATGACTTCTAAAGCTACCTATTCAGCTCTCACCTCTCTCAACACTTAACTCTCACATTTCTTAACTGCCTGATGGCAATTACTACCTGAATGTACCACGGTCATTTTACTATGTTTAGGAAACCAAACTCACATCTTTTTTCCCAAAATGCCAATGACTTTCTTATTTATTTCTTTTATTATCACAATGCTCTCAATCACTCAAGACAGAATTTTAGTCAGTTCCATTCATCCCTTATTCCTAAAATCAAATCTTGTCAAGTCTTCCTTCAATGTCTTTTACATCTGTCCGTATATTTATTTCCACTGATAGCACCCTTGCTTAGTCCCTTAATGCCTATGCATTGACCACTATAACAGTCTTTTAAGGAGTCTATGGAGACCTTCTCCAATAAATTGTTATGTAAGAAAAAAATATAGAAAGATGAGAAAAAATTAGCAGGTTAAAATTTAAAATGCTACTTTTGTCATGCTTTTCCCTCCCTTTAAAAAGAAACACACAGATTACTCATTGCTTATAAAGCAAAATATAAACCTCTCATTAAGCTCCCTGAACAACCTCTACCAATTTTCATCCAGAAGTCTGCTATCTACAAGCAGCTCACAGGCCAAATCTAGTCTGCCTCTTGATTTTGCAGGTCTGTAAGCTGAGAAAATTTTTCACAATTTTAAATGGCTGGGGAAAAATATCAAAAGAAGAATAGTTTACAATATGTAAACATAATATGAAATTAAAATTTCAATGTCCATAAATAAAAGTTTGGCTGAAATACAACCAAAATTATTAATTTGTGCATTGTGTACAGCTAGGTGCTTTCATCCTACAACAATAAAGGTGAAAAGATGCAACAGGGACCACATGGCCTGCAAAGCAGAAGATATTTGTCATCTGGGACTTTACAGAAAAAGTTTGTAGACTCCTCCTCTAGTCTAATCCACTTTACTCCATTAACACATACACTCTATTCTAGTCTTAAACCTATCTATTTAACTACCAATTTTCTGTGTTTATCCTTTACTGCAGACCATTCCTTTAGTCTGGAATGTTTCTCCTGGCTTCTTTCATAATATAAAAATCTCATTCATTATTCAGAGCTCAAACTTCACATCTTCTAGCAAAGATTTCTTTGATGGTTATAACCAAAAATGGCTACTTCTTTTATGTCTTATAGTATTTTCTAGACTACTTATTGTATAGTAACAAAAATAAATACAAAATGATATATTTTATCTCCTCAACTAGATTGTAAATTTATAGAAAAGAAGGTCTAAATCTTATCATTTTTCTATCCCTTAGAGTAGTAAGCCTAGAACCCTGCATATAGTAGCTATAATGCTTTAAAACTCTTGATACTTCCATTTTTATTTAGTTATTATTTATTTATTTATTTATTTATTTATTTATTTATTTATTTGAGACAGAGTCTAACTTTGTTGCCCTAGGTAGAGTATTGTGACATCACAGCTCACAGCAACCTCAAACTCTTGGGCTCATGGTCCTCTTTTTTTTTTTTTTTTAATTTTTTAATTAAATCAAATTAACTTGACGGTACCATTTTTAGGTTACTTTGTTCTCTCTTCCAGGGTAAAGTTACATTTGTAGAAGAGCCCCTCACCCAGGAGGCATATTATACCCCCTCACAATGTGCACATTAGGTGAGATCCCGCCTCATGCTCTTCCACCTTCTGCCAAATGTCCTCCCGGCTCCTGCTTCCCTCTACCCCTGAACTACATTATATTAGTGTGTTATTGTTCTTATGAACATGTAATTTTTTATATGTTGATTTCACCTCAGAATGGAGTACATTGGACATTTATTTTTCCATTCTTGTGATACTTTACTAAGAAGAATGTATTTCAATTCCACCCAGGTAAATGTAAAAGATGTAAAGTCTCCATCTTTTTTAATGGCTGAATAATATTCCATGGTATACATATATTACAGTTTGTTGATTCATTCATGAGTTGATGAGCACTTGAGTTGCTTCCACAACTTGGTAATTATGAATTAAGCCACAATAAACATACTAGTGCAAATTTCTTTGGGGTAAAATGATTTTTGTCCTTCTGGGTATATACCTAGTAATGGGATTGCAGGGTCAAAGGAAGGTCTACTTTTAGATCGTTGAGGATTCTTCATACTTCTCTCCAAAAAAGATGAATTAGTTTGCAATCCCACCAGCAGTATAGAAGTGTTCCCTTCTCTCCACATCCATGCCAGTGTCTGGTGTTTTAGGACTTCGTGATGTAGGCTAATTTGTGGGGGTGAGGTAATATCTTAGAGTGGTTTTGATTTGTATTTTTCTGATGATTAAAGATAGAGCATTTTTTCATGTGTTTGTTGGCCATTCATCTGTCATGCTTGAAGAAGTTTCTGTTCAAATCTCTTGCTCACTTATAGAGAGAGTTGTTTGCACTTTTCTTATTATTTAATTTGAGTTCTCTGTAGATTCTAGTCTAGGCCTTTGTCAGATGTATAACATGCAAAAATCTTCTCCCATTCTGAAGGCTGTTTGCTTTGTTTGTGGCACCCTTAGCTATGCAAAAGCTTTTTAGCTTGATCAAATCACAGTTATTTATTTTTGGTATTGCTGCGATTACTAGGGGCAGTCTTCCTCATAAAGTTTTTTCCCAGGCTAGTATCTTCAAGTGTTTTCCCCACACTATGTTTTAGAATTTTTATTGTTTTGTGTCTTAAATTTAAATCTTTTATCCAACAAGAATCAATTTTTCTCAATGGTGAAAGGTATGGTTCCAGTTTCAGACTTCTACAAGTGGATAACCAGTTCTTCCAGCATCATTTGTTAAATAAGGATTCTTTCCCCCCTTTGCATGTTTTTGTTAGGCTTATCCAAGATTAGATGATGATATATGGCTGGGTTCATCTCTAGATTCTCTATCCTATTCTATGGATTGATGTCTTTATTTTGTGCCAGTACCATGCTGTTTTGATCACTATAGCCTTATTATGTAACCTGAAATCTGACAATGTGATGCCTCCAGATTTGTTTTTATTTCTAAGAACTGTGTTTGCTATTTGGGATTTTTTCTGGTTCCATTTGAATCAAAGTACTATTTTCTTCAAGTTCTTTAAAGTATGACATTGGTGCTTTGATGGGAGTTGCAATAAATCTATAGATTGCTCTGGATAGTATGGACATTTTAATCATGTTAATTCTTCCCTGTCATGATCATGGTATGTTCTTCCATTTGCTGACATTTTCTGCTATTTCCTTTCTCAAAGTTTCATAGTTCTCTTTATAGAGATCTTTCACATCTTTTGTTACAAATATTCCCAGGTATTTCATCTTCTTGGGTGCTTTTGTAAAAAAAAATAGAGCCTTTGCTTTTATTCTCGGCTTGATGATTGTTAGCATATATGAAGGCTACTGATTTTTGGTATTGATTTTGTATCCTGAGATGCTGATATATTCCTTGATAACTTCTAAGAGCTTTGTATTTGAGTTCCTGGGGTTTTCCAGGTATAAGATCACATCATCTGGGAAGAGGGAGAGTTTTGACTTCCTCTGTCATCATTTGGATTCCTTTGATGAATTCTCTTGCCTGATTACAATGGCTAGGACTTCCAACACTATGTTAAATTAGCAGCGGAAACAGTGGGCATCCTTGTCTGGTTCCAGATTTGGAAATGCTTTGAGTTTTACTCCATTCAATATAAATTTCTATGGGTTTGCTATAAATAGCCTCTATCAGCTTAGCAAATGTTCTATCTAAGCCTATTTTTTTATAGTGTTTTTTATCATGAAAGGATGCTGGATATTGTCAAAAGCCTTTTCTACATCAATTGAAAGAATCATATGGTGTTTGTTTTTGATTCTATTTATGTGGTGTATAAACCAACCTTGTGTCTCTGGGATAAAACTTCTTAATCATGGTGTATAACCTTTTTAATGTGTTTTTATATTCTGTTTGTTAATATCTTATTGAATATTTTTGCATTAATATTTGCCTATAGTTTTCTTTTTTTGTTGGATCCTTTCCTGGTTTGGGGATTAGGGTGATATTTGCTTCATAGTTATGTGTTGGGGAGGATTCCTTCTTTCTCTATATTTTGGAAAAGTTTATACATTGGAGAACCTAGTTCCTCTTTGAAGATCTGATAGAATTCTGGTGTGAAACCATCTGGTTCAGGGATTTTCTTTTTTGGGAGATTTTGTATAATTGATGTTATTTCAATATTTGATATTGGTCTATTCAAGATTTCTAAAGCCTCCTGGCTGAGTTTTGGAAGGTATTGTGCTTCCAGATGTTGGTCCATCTCCTCTACATTTTCATATTTCTTGTAATAGAGTTTTTTATAGTAATTATTGAGAATCTTTTGTATTTCTGTGATATCTGTTGTTATTTCTCCTATATTATTTCTGATTGTAGTTATTAGAGATCTTACTTTTCTGTTTCTGGTTAGTCTAGCCAAGGGTTTATCAATTTTATTAATCTTTTCAAAGAACCAACTTTATGTTTTGCTGGTCTTTTGAATAATCCTTTTGTTTTCAACTTAAAATTTAATTCTGCTCTAATTTTGGTTATTTCCTTTCTTCTGCTGGGTTTGGGATTGGATTGTTCTTCCTTTTCCAGTAGCTTGAGATAGCCTCTTGGGTTGATGACTTGCTCTGTTTTCTTGATGAAGGCTTCTAATGCTATAAATTTTCTAAGGACTGCCTTTGCAGTATCCTGCAGGTTTTGATAGTTTATGGCTTCATTATCATTTTGTTCCAGAAATCTAATGAGCTCCTTCTTGATTTTGTCTATGACCCAGCTATCATTCAGCATAAGGTTATTTAGTTTCCATGATTTTATTTGAGTATGAAGATTTCTGTTGCTGTTCAGTTCAACTTTTATTCCATGATGGTCTGAGAAAATACAAGGGATAATTTCTAATCTTTTAAATTTGTTGAGGTTAGTCTTGTAACCTAAGATATGATCAATTTTGGAAGATGATCCATGGGCTGATGAGAAGAATGTGTATTTCGTTTTGTTAGGATAAAGTGTTCTATAAATGTCTGTCAAGTCGATTTGTTCTAGAGTCTTGTTTAAGTCCATTATTTATTTGTTTCGTTTCTGCTTGGAGGACCTGTCCAGTACTACCAATGGGGTATTAAAATCTACAACCATTACAGTGTGGGAAGACATCATATTGTTTAGATCAGTTAGGGTTTTATACATCAAAAAGCATTCAAATAGGGTGCACAGATGTTAACTATTGAAATCTCTTCATATTGTGTGTTTCCCTTGAGCAGTATGTAGTATCCATCTTTGTCTTTCATTATTTTTGTTGGTGTGAATACAATTGTATCTGCATATAAGACTGCAATCCCAGCTTTTTTCTGCTTCCCATTTGACTGGAATACCCTTGTCCATTCCTTTACCCTCAGTCTTTTTGTATCTTTTGAGGTGAGTTTCTTGTATGCAACAGATATCTGACCTGAGTTTTTGTATCCAGTCATCTAGCCTATGCCTCTTTAAAGGAGAGTTCAAACCACTCACATTAATTGAGAGAAATGATAGACGTGGCAGAGTATTGGTCATCATGTTTTTCAGAAGTCCAGAGCTTAATTTAATGCCTCTCATCATTATGAAAGGTAGGCTTTGTTATTTAATTTCTGGGTAGAGTTACTTTGGTGGTATACTCTCCTGTTATTATTATGAAGAATGAGTCTGAGCATTTCCTATAGAGCTGGTCTAATTATGGCAAATTTCCTCAGCATGTGGATGTCAGTGAAGTATTTGATTTCTCCATCACAAATGAAACTCAGTTTAGCAGGATATAGGATCCTGGGTTGGAAATTGTTTTGTTTAAGAAGGTTGAAGGTTGATGACCATCCTTTTCTGGCTTGAAAATTTTGGGCTGAAAGATCTGCAGTCATTCTTATACTTTTGCCTTTGTAAATAATACTTTTCTTATGCCTGGCTGCTTGCAGAAGTTTCTCTTTCATATTAACATTGGCAAAATCAATTACAATGTGTTTAGGAGATGCTTTGTTTGGATTGAGTCATGCTGGGCTTCTAAAACTATCCACTATCTGAATTTCTGTGTCTCTTGCAATACTTGGGAAATTCTCTGCCATAATGTTTTGGAGCAGAGAATTTGTGCCTTTGGGACCATCTTCTTTTCCTTTAGGAGTCCCTATAATTCAGATGTTTGAGCTTAGAATGATCCCAACTCTCTCAGGGAATATTGTTCTTTTTTTCCACTTTTCTGCCTCTTTGAATGCTTGGGGTAGTTCAAATCTCTTTACCTGAGATTTTTTCTTCACACTGATCAACTCTATTTTTGAGGGACTCTACTGTATTTTCAAGATCTTCAAATCCTTTTTCAATTCCTTAAGCTCTGATATATGTTTCCTCATTATGTCCATATCCCTGATGACTTTGTCTTTGAATTCATTGATTTCTTGAGACAACTTCTAAACTATTTTTTGGTTCTCTGTTTCCTCCATCTTTTCCTCCATTCCAATTATTTTATTTGCCATCCATATTCTAAATTCTATTTCTGACATTTCAGCAATTTCTCTGTGGATGGAATTTTCTAATGTATTTCCTTTGACATCCCCAGGAGGCATTGATTTGTTCTGATTTTTCATGTTGCCAGAGTTGTTCTACTGATTCATCCTCATGAGTATTTTCAGCTTCTTCCTTTTTCTCTTTTTAAATATGTTAATTATACTTTTTAGTTGAATTGATAGGTTGTATCTGAGAAGTCCATTTCTCAGTGCTGCAATGCCACCACTGTACTAACAAAGGCAGACAAGTGGTGAATCTGCAGCCCTAGACAGTGTCTAAGTGGTGAATCTGCAGCCCCAGACAATATCTCCAGGGGTATAAGAATCAGTAGACAGTCTTGGCCCAGAGTTCAAATCAATTTCGCTCTCCCAGCTCTGGCTCCACCCACCAAATAAAGCTCACGAAGCTGCCCAGCTGACAGCACTGGCCCAGAGTTTAGGAGAGATGCTTATGCGCTGTGCACCATCCAGCCAACTGAGTGCTGAAGACCGCAGCTCCGTGGACAATGTAGGCCCAATGCACAAAGTTGCTCAGGCACCAGGCACCGCCTGCCCAGTCAAGCTCAGGGACCTCCTCAAGTGATCCGCTTGCCTCAGCCTCCCAAGTGACTGGGACGATAGGCCCCTGCCACAGTACCCAGCTAGTTTTTCTATTTTCAGTAGAGACAGGGTCCCTCTTGCTCAGACTGATCTTGAACTCCTGAGCTCAAGTGATCCTCCCACCTCAGCCTTCCAGAGGGCTAGGATTACAGGCGTGAGCCACTGCACCCAGACCTATTGATACTTTCAAAAGAAACTACATTGGTGATTTATGAAATTTAATATGCATTGTGTAAAGAAGTTATTTGATTAATAAAAGCTATACAATTGTAAGCTAGAAAGTACAGATAAACTGCACACTGATTTTACTCTCTAAAATTAGACAAATTATGTGGCAGTTCCTAAAGTGATTTTTTAGTACTTTTTAACCCCCAATCATGCTTTTTTTTACCTTGGACTTACCATACCCTATCCCCCCATTTCTTATTCCAAAATCAGACTATTTCTATGCACGTCTATAATCTTTTGGAGGATACAAGGGTAACATATATGTGTACTCATGCACTTATTGTGTTAGAAATATATAACATTTCTTTTTGTTGTTGTTGTTGCAGTTGTCACTGTTGTTTGGCTGGCCCTGTCCGGGCTCAAACCCACCAGCCTTGGTATATGTGGCTGGCTCCATAACCACTGTGCTATGGGCGCTGAGCCAGAAATACATCACATTTCATTAAGAATATCTTAAGAACAAATATAATTCCCAAACATTAGATTAATTTGATTGGCAGGATTAAGTACTCTCATTGAGCTTAAAGAAGAATTACATACCTTTAGAACTGAATATTACCACTTACATAATTTATTAATAAATAAATTTACCTGTTCATAAAGAAGAAAGGTCTTGTCTCTTTCAGATGTAAGAACCTTCACATTACCCTGAATCTCTGCCAAATGACGCTCATATTTTTCCAGCATGCATTTAAGTTCTTCACGATCTCTTGCTGTTGTCTTCAAAAGTTCTACATCACAGTTTGCACCCTACAATTATTATATAAGGAATTTGAAATTCTTCCTGGACATATGGAACTGATAGAGAAGTGCTATGGATGGCAGTATACCATCTCTTAGTATACTTAGGCAAACAATACTATATAGTGAAAAGAAATTAAAAAGAACAAAAATCATCTTTTTAACCACAGCTTCATCCCAAATTGCTCCACATTTGTCTGATTACTTCCCAAGCACTATTTATGCTGAGGATAAAGAACCAATACTGATGGTCTGCTGTTCAATCAAAGAGACCTTTCCCAACCTCTTTGATATACCAATTCACAACAATCAAAAAGAATTACTTCCTGATTAGGTAAATCAAAGAATAAAAGTCAGTGGTTGAGCAACAAACTCCAAAATACTTGTAGTTTCCAAACCTACCCGGAGAGTTGGAGATGGGCGTCTTGGACTTTTAGATCTACTTCTCATCATCTTTCTCAAATTTTGAGCTTCACACTTATAGTAATCTCTGTCTGCTTCTAAAGTCTTGACAAAGGAATCGAGTCTAGAAGGAGATTTATTTTGTGCTTTCTCAGTCTCTAAAATTATCTTGTCAAGGGGGAAAAAAATTAGGCCATTATTTCAAACTAAAGTATAGGATCATTTTTCTAAATAAACCTGAAAATAAATAAGATCCTTAAAAATATTAAATTTGGTATTTTATAAATAGACCATTTAAAAATTACTTATCAATAAATTGATGAATAAATTATTTACCAAAAATTTTTTAAAAGGAACTAGATATCCTTCTTTCCAGCATTTCTAGAAATAGTTAACTACAAATACCCCTAAATTTATACTCAATAATTTTTTGAGAAAAAATGGTGAAGAAATTTTAGAGATCAGAAATGTCCATATACATAGCACAAATCTTAGAAATGAGATTAATTTCCTTTAGAAAAACTTATATGTTATTGTCAAAGCATTTGTTATAGCACCTAGGTTCAATATTGTTTGATAAGTTAATATATTCGATGGATGCTGAATATTTCATACTTGTTTGTGCTTTCAAATACATTCCCATGAATTTCCCTTCACTTTAATATATTTAGAATAATGTTTTACAACATTCATTTCACAAGACTTTATTAGGAGAAAACCATAGATATAGAGTGTTTTAAATAATTTTAAAAACGTTAAACTATTTAATAGAGCAGTTTCATTTCACATTGTTAGATAAATAAAACATATGGTTTGAAATTAAGAAACAAAAGTATGACCTAAAAATATTTATTACAGACTAGGCACAGTGGCTCACATTTATTATCTTAGCACTTTGGGGGGCCAAGGCAGAAGGATTACTTAAGCCAGGAGTTTGAGACCAGCTTGGGCAATAGCAAGATCTCTTCTTTACAAAAAAAAAATTTAAATCTCAGCCTCATGTGGTGGCTCACACCTGTAGTCCCAGCTATTTGGCAGGCTGAGGCAGGAGGATGGCTGGAGCCCAGGAGTTTGAGCTTGCAGTGAGCTATGATGGTGCCACTGAACTCTAGCCCAGGCAACTGAGTTAGACTCTGCCTCAAACAAACATATATACAGGGTGGCCAAAAAGTCCATGTGAATTTTAAATTGCACACTCTTTTAAATTGCAATGAACTTTATGGCCACCCTGTATATATATAAAACTAAGGGGAATAAACAATGTGTAGACAAATATATCTTCAAAGAATAAATTATTCAAGTCATCATTTTAAATCAAGTAATAGCTGAGCACATTAATAAAACCAACCAAAAGTTGGTTCTCTCCCATGAGGGAAAAAAGCAGTAGTGATGAAAGGAGCAAGTAAAGCATCACTCTTACAGATGGGGATACCCTCCTTCCCTAGCAGCAGGTGCTGATTTTAGAAAATAAAAATTTTTTATTGCTCACCAAAGGCATGATATCTGGGGGGAAATATATATAAAATTTTTGTAGCTCATTAACTGAATAAAAATGATCCCATTTATTTATTTATTTATTTATTTATGAAGAATATACTTACAGATCTAAGCCCTTTTATTGTATCTTCCAATATAGCAATATTATTTTGCTGGCAAATGAGTTCAATCTGAAAAACATTTTAATAAAATTATTATCTATATGAAAGCTTCTTAAACGGACTTAAATGAAAAAGGAGCATTAAAAAAGGAGCCATTTAAAAATAAAAACAGAAAGACTGAATATTTTAAAGAAACAATAAACTAACCCTTATGTTTACCTACCTTCGACAGTAAATGATGAAATATAATTCACCTAGGATGAAATACAGTAGTACCCTTAAATTATCCAATGTTTTATATAAAATATTAACTAATAATATTTTACCAGTATAACTTACATTTTATTCCTCATGAACTGGAATAAATGTTAATACTAATTATAATTCTGAACATGAAAAAAGGAATGTAATAAAAGAATGACTGAAGTTCAAAGTTTCACTAATTACCCCATTCAGAAAAGATTGCTTTGGCAGGCCTGGTGGTCACGCCTATAATCCTTAGCACTCTGGGAGGCCAAGGCAGGCAGATCCCTTGAGTTCAGGAGTTGCAGACCAGCCTGAGCAACAGTGAAACCCTGTCTCTACTAAAAATAGAAAAATTATCTGGGTATGGTAAGACATGCCTATAGTCCCAGCTACTTGGGAGGCTAAAGCAGGAGGATTGCTTGATTCCAGAAGTTTGAGGTTGTTCTGAGCGAGGCTGATGCCTTGGCACTCTAGCTCGGGCAACAGAGTGAGACTCTGTCTCAAAAACAAACAAACAAAAAAGACAAGTTTTTAATGCAAAGAAGTAAAGTTCTTTGCTAAAAGTTAGCATATGAGTTTAATGAATATATTTTTTCAATTCATACTCCTTTCCCTCATTATTCTAAACTAAATTGTGTCCTAATCATGCCTGCTATATGTAAATTTTTAGTGTTCAACAAAATTCTTCAGACAGAAGGAAAATGGTATCAGATGGAAATTTGGATATACACAAAACAATTTTAAAACATCATAAATATTTTCTGCTGTATTTTAAATCTAAGTTTTCTGGAATTATGTTACTTCATTTGGTCTTTAGACCAAACTTCTAAGGTTTCTCTGGCAGTCATATTTAGTTTATGAAATATTAAAAGATATTATTATTTGGAACATAACTTATGCATGATTCGAGTAAGCTTATGTATAGTTTTGAATAATTTTCAATGTTTTAATTTATACTATTATACTACTATATAGACACTAAAAATACAAGTGTCTATTTTGAATATTGTGTAAAGAGTTCCATACTAAATATAAAAACTCACAATAGAGCCAGGTATGATGGTTCACACCTATAAAACATAACCGATAACATGTAAATGAAGACGACTAATTTTATCTAGGTATAGCAAAATAAGATTGATAGATATTTTCTTCATTATACTTTTCTATATGAACTGAAACTTTTCTAATAAACATGTATTACTTTTATACTAATAATAAATGCTGATTCTACTCTGAAAAACAAAATAACTGGCCCAAATGAAAACATACTAACCTAATATCTTCATTTATTTGACAATTCATGAAAACCTACTATATGCCTGACATTGTGTTATGTGCTGGGTAAAGTAATGAGTAAAACAGACAAAAATCTCTGCCCTCGTGAAGTAACACTCTAGTTTAAAAAAAGAAAAGGAGGAAAGAAAAAGAAAAACAAGGCCAAGCATGGGGGCTCATAACTATAATCCTGGCATTGTAGGAGGATCACTTGAGGCCAGGAGGTCAAGACCAGCCTGGGTAACAAGAGTGAGACCTCATCTCTACAAAAAAAAATTATTTTAATTAGCCAGATGTGGTGCCACATGCCTGTAGTCCTGGCTACTCAGAAAGCTGAGGTAGGAAGATTGCTTGAGCCTAGAAATTTAAGGCAGCAGTGAACTACAATTGTCTTTTCTACTCCATCCTGGGCAACAGAATGAGACTCTGTCTCTAAATAAAAAATTAATTAATTAAGAAAAAAAAAAAAAAGATAATAGTCAAAACATATTGCATCACTCAAAAAATAATACAATGACCCACTAGGCATTTAAGACAAAAAAAAGTGAAGAAAACAGATAAAGATTGCTACCTTTGGGGACCTTACATTTTAGCTAGAATAGACACACACACACAAAAAAAAAAAAAAAAGAAAGAAAACCTAACAAAAATATTATGTAGTGCACTAGAAAAAAGATTGCAGTATTAAGGATATTTGGATATTTGGAGGCCAGAATTTTGAATAAGGTGATCAAGGGTCCTCACTGAAAGTGGACCTTTGAGCAAAGATTTAAAGGAGGAAAGAAGTCAACCATATGGGAAATCTGAGAGAAGAACATTCCAAAAAAAGGTACAGCCATATAAAGGTCCTAAGGCAAAGGAAATTCTGGCAAGTTCCAAGGATAGTCTGGAGGTCAGTGTAGCTGCAGTAGAGGGAGGGAAAGGAGTAGGAAAGTGAAACAGAGAAAAAGAAACAGGAGAGAGAGAATCTATGTGTGTGTAAAGCGGGGGCTACAAACGTAAATAGGACTTACACAATGTCGTTCATGTGGCAGGTTTTGAAATAATTTTTGACTGAATCACACACAAAAATAATAACAATGACAAAGGCCATCAGAGATCCAGTTCAATAACAGCCCTTATGTCAACTAAAAATAGAAACTGTATAAAACAACTAATAATGGTAAAATTGCGATTCTGCTGTTTCATGTTTCAAAAAAAATCATGTTCAATTAGCTGGGAAACACTGTAGGAAGGCCTGAATGATAAACAACTGAAGATGAAAAGATAAATAGAAGCATATAGCTTCTACCACCTAGGATAGAGTGCAAAGGCATCATTGTAGCTTATGGTGGTAGTTTTAATGTATGTCCACAAATTCTATTACTTATTCCTTCAAAAGGTGAATCACTCCCCTTGAGTGTGGATTATACGTAATTAATGAAGAGAATAAAAGGAAGTAATGGTGCATAACTTTTGAGCCTGGGTTACAGGTACTGCAGATTCTTCCTTGCTATCTCTCTTGGAACATAGGGAGGGGGACCAGCTGTCACAAAGAATACATCAAGCAACCCTAGAGAGGTTCACCAGGCAAGAAATAGAGGCCTTTCTGCCAACAGCTAAAAGTCGTTAGAGTTAGCCATCTCAGAAGTAAATCCTCTGGTAGCAATCAAGCCATGACTACAGCCTGGCCATCATCTTGATCTCATATTTTTCTGAGAAACCAGGAACCAGGAACCAGAACCACCCAGCTAAGGAGGCACTCTTGAACTCCCAATCTACAGAATCTGTGAGATATAAATGTTTGTTGTTTGAAGCCATTAAAGTTTAAGAGTAATTTGTTACACAGCAATAGATAACAATAATAAATTCTCAAAGCATTTTAATGAAATAAATGATGGAAGAAGTCACTCTGTTCGTCTTTAAAAATAAAACTAACTGGGCGGCGCTTGTAACTCAAGGAGTAGGGCACAGGCCCCACATACCTGGGATGGAGTGTTCAAGCCTGGCCCCGGCCAAAACTGCCAAAATAATAATAATAATAATAATAATAAATAAAACTAACTAGGTGTCAGGTGTGGTGGTTCACACCTATAATCCCTAGCACTTTGGGATGCTCAGGCAGGAGGATTGCTTGACATCAGGAGTTCAAGACCAACCTGAGCAAGAGTGAGACCCTGTCTCTATAAAAAAATAGAGATGGTGATACATGCCTGTAATCCCAGCTACTTGAATCTGAGACAAAAGCATCTCTTGAGCCCAGGAGTTTGAAGTTACAGAGAGCTACGATGATGCCACTGTACTCTATCCTGGGTGAAAGAGCAAGACCTTGTCTCAAAAAAAGTAAAGTAAAAATAAACAAAACTAACTAAAAGTAAACTCTTCTATAAATTTAATACTAACTCTCTCAATTCCAGAAAAACAGTAGCTTTAGCCTCAAACTCTCCCTCCGTCCTCAAACTGCGACCTGCAGGCCACATGAAGTGGTGTGAATTATATTTGTTCCCATTTTGTTTTTTACTTCAAAATAAGATATGTGCAGTGTGCATAGAAATTTGTTCATAGTTTGTTTTTTTTTTAAACTATAGTCCAGCCCACCAACGGTCTGAGGGACAGTGAATTGGCCCCGTTTAAAAAGTTTGAGGATGCCTGATCCAAAGCATAATCTCACACACTGTAGGAACCCAAACACTCTTTCTCAGCTATCAAATTAGAAACTCTCATTTCAAGTTCCATCCCACAAATTACGCAAGGAATCTCTCCCTAGCAAATATGAATATAAAATGCATATCCAATGACTTAAGGTGATAAACCACATCAGTGTTCATATCCCCAGAGCTGGTCATGCACATCTCTAATCCCCATTCTACCCTGGGACATTCACTTACTGAGGTTGGTAATATTCTCATTGCAGGGCCTTCTACCAAATCAAAGGACCTATTTCTATTTTGTCCTCTTTTCATTAGGTTTCCCGTGCATCAGCAATGCTATATCTGCTTTAAGACTGCTCCCTACCTCTTCCTCCAACAGCTTTCCAATCATCAAATATATCCAACATTCCACATATAAATAACTATTTCCTAGAAAATACTTTCATGAGCCAGGCAAAATTTCTATCTGTGAATTTAATATTTTCAGTTACAGAAAAATTACAGCTCTTATATTTTAAATATTTTCCATTCTTAAAATTCTCCCTTTTGATAGAAGAAAGAGTTCAATCTGACATAGTAATCACTCTCTCTAAAACACAGACCCTACCGATTTTCTAAAACTAGTGACTCCTAAAAGGGGTAAAAGGGGTATTTTTATCATAGGAATTCAGTCAGTTTGCCTCCCCTAAGTCTGGGAAGGAGCACATTTAATTTTTAATTTGAAAAAAAAAGCAAAGAATACATAATAAAACTCTTCAATTTTGATAACTTCTGTAATTTATATAAAGACTGAACAATTTACCATTAAACTGTGAATGAAGGAATATTAATCTTAAAGAAAGTAACCAATACAAACAAAAAATTGAAAAAAATTAATATTCAACCTACTTTTAAATGTCCTTCAAATACTTTAGGAGCAACCATTAAAAGATACATAATTGAAAAATTAAAAACAGGCTGGGCTCAGTGGTTTAAACTTGTTAATCCTAGCACTCTAGGAGCCCAAGGCAGGTAGATTGCTTTAGCTCAAGAGTTCAAAACCAGCCTAAGTAAAAGCAAGACTCCATCTGCACTAAAAATAGAAAAAACTAGCCAGGCATAGTGACAGTTGCCTGTCATCCCAGCTACTCTGGAGGCTGAGGCAAAAGGATTGGTTGGGCCCAAGAATTTGAGGTTGCTATAAGCTATGACATCACAGCACATCCAGAGCACAGAGTGAGACACTATCTCAAGAAAAAAAAAAAAAAAAAGTTAAAAACAAACCATTCTTACTACTTAGAACTACTCTCTCAAGTAGTTCTGCTAAGGACTTCATCTAGACAATATTGTTAGAGAAGATTGTGTCCTTACTGCAAAGTAATAAAATTTATGTATTTAAATACTCTATTAGTCACCTGTCACCAATTTAGACTTATTTATCTTTTAAGGAGTCTAAATAAGTAAGATTAGTTCATAAAAACACATACAATCCTAGAGTTTGTCAATTGGGTTCTTATATTTCAAATTATCCTATCAAGTAACACCTTCAATAACATGTTCTCAGCCTGATCATTTATTGAATTAAGTGCTTTATTATGTGCTATGTAAAGGAATATTTAAGAAATAACATGTATTGACAATTAGCAGGCCATGTGGGACTCACACCTGTAATCCCAGCACTTTAGGAGGCCTAGGCAGGAGGATCACTTGAGGCTGGAAGTTCGAGACTAGCCTGAGCAAGAGGGAGAGCTTGTCTCTGCAAACAATAGAAAAATTGGGTAGGCATGGTGACATATGCCTGTAGTCCCAGCTACTCAGGAGGCCGAGATGGGAGGATCACTTGAGCCCAGGAATTTGAGGTTGCAGTGAGCTATGATGATGTCACTGCACTCTAGCCTGGGCAACAGAGTGAGACCCTGTCTCAAAAAAATAAATAAAATAAAATAAACTATTAGCTTTGGTAAAATGCCTCATTATAGACACCATTTACTAATTTGGTGATTAATAAAATCAAAGACAAATAAGCACATCATGCATATCATTTTAAATTCAACAGGTTGTTTTTCAGCCTTCAAATATGCTGTCTTATTTTAGGCAGCAATGAGAAATGAAGCTGTCTTTATTTTATAACTGTATTTAAGTTCTTAGTTTCAAAATTTCATGGCCCACTACTAAAATTCAATCAAAAAAAAAATTCACCAAAATATCATAAAGCTATAGCAACTAAAGTAGAAGTGGCATACAAAAAGGCAAATGAATCAAAGCAAACAGTCCAGAAACATATTCACAGATACATGAGAATTTAGTATCTGTCCAAATGATAGTTCAAACAGTGGAGAAAGAAAGTCAACCCCACCTAACATTAGAACAACAACAAAAAAATTCTAGCAGTATTAAAAATTAAAACAAAAAGTATTTTTAAAACTTCACAAAATATTTTCATAGTTCTTGAGATGGTTAGGCCTTCCTAAACAATAATCAAAACCCACAAGTCAGTAAAGAAAGGGATTGGTAAATTTAACTACATAGAAATTTTTAATTTTGGTAAAAAAACTTTTTAAAATTGTCTTTTTAACTGATAGATAATAACTATACATATTGACAGGGTTCATGTGATATTTTAACACATGTATACAATGTGAAATGATCAAATCAGGGTAACTGGGGTATCTATCACCACAAACATTTATCATTTCTTGTGTTGAGAATATTCTAAATCTTCTAGATATTTTAGAATATACAATAAATCACTGATTATATTCACCCTAATATGTCATCAAACAGTACAACTTATACCTTCTATCTAGCTGTATTTTGTACCCACTAACTAATTTCTCTCCATCTTCTCTTCCCCTCTACCCTTTCCAGCCTCTGGTAACTGCCATTTTACCCTCTACCTCTATGAGATCAGTTTCTTTAGATTCCAAGTGGATGAGAACATGCAATACACACATCTTTGTCTTTCTTTGCCTGGCTTATTTCACTGAACATAATGTCCTTCAGGCTCATCAATGTTGCTGCCAATGACAGGATTTCATTTTCTTTCACGGTTGAATAATATTCTCTTGTGTACACTACATTTTCTTTATCCATTCATCCTTTGATGGACTCTTAGACTGCTTCCAAATACTGGCTATTGTGAACAGTGCTGTGATAAAAATGGAAATGCAAGTCTCTCTTCAACATACTGATTTCCTTTCTTTTGTATATAAAGCCAGCAGTGGGATTGCTTGATTGTATAGTAGATCTATTTTTAGTTTGCTAAAACAATATTTTTTAAAGGTAGGAAATAAATTATGTTTGTGAAAATAGGCAGATGGAAATATTAATAAATGGATCTATTTGTTTATAGATAGCTCTGCAGAGGAGAGAGGAACTGGGGAGGGAGAGTAACATTTTGTTAACAGAACACTCCCATTGCTCTGAAGTTTTTACAATGACTACACATTACTTAGGAAATTTTTATACAAAAATTTTTAAAAGAAATAAAACATGAGAAATAGTTTAATCCTTAGAATAGATATATAAACATAATGTCAAATCAAAAAAAGCTTTCAAATGATACAAGAATGTCACATTTCCATTGCATTTAATAATTACATGATGTTTAAAGTAGAGTTAAGATCCTAATCAGTAATAAATCTAATACCTTTGTTTCTTTAAGTTCCTTGTCAGCGGTATCCACCACAAAATTTTTCTCTTTTTCTAGTTGCTCTGCTAGTTGGTCAATTTTAATCAATTCTTTACAAAGATGCTCATTGTGGCTGGTTAAATCATCTACTTGACTGCTTACCACCTCCTTACTATCCAAGAGTTTCCTAACATATTCTTCCAAGCCATGATTTGTCTGTTTGAGATCTTCAATCTGTCATAATTAGAAAGAAAATAATCACATTAAAAGATTTCCTTAGCTTCCTTCTGAGATCAACTAGGTAACCAAAATCAGAAAGGGAGATTTGGTTCCCTGGCAAGGAGACTTAACTGTACACCTTTTTGTGCCTTCTGAATTTTGTACCAGGTGAATATATTACCTATTTGAAAAAGTACATTAAATAAAAATTTTAACTTTTACAGCAATATCTTTCAAGACAATTTGTGATTTACTACAAAAACTTAGTTACTATTGATTTTTTAACAAACTGTTGGAGAAATGGCCAAATATTTGTATCTACAGTAAAGCAACTATGGTTTTAGAATTAATTTTCATAGCAATTAATATCATTAAGAGTTCTTTAGAATTAAATTTCTAATTATTGTTATCAAAATATATTAACTCTTTAGAAAAGTCTTTTTGAACATATCAGTAACTTACTTAACTAAGCTAAATACCAAATCAAGTATTTGTTGACTAATGTGGAGGACCACAGCTTTCCTTTCCAGCTCACTATCAAACCATCAATGGGTGAAGAAAAAGTTCTTTTCTATAATGTAATGAAGATATCCAAATCCCTTTAAAGGAAAAAAGAATTAGACTCATGTCAGGAACTATATTAAATTCCAAAGATAAGATAGATTAGGTACCTGTCCGCAGAGAGTATTTTGTTTACTTGAGGAAATACAAACACAATGTGTTAAGTGCAATAATAGAAATATCTGAGATAAAGTGGTAGCACAAATACTTTTCCATAACACCTGCTTCTCATTGTGTATTTACAAATACCGAGCACCTACTGTGTTCAAGACACTGTGTTGGTACTCTGTAAAAGATGATTAAAAACAGAAGTCCCAGTCTTTCAGGAGCATCTAAAATTGCTAAATCTCTGACCTCTCAGTTCTATTATTATTCTTGCTCTAACCTTGCCCTTTTCAAACAGCAGTACAGATATCTTCTTCCAAGCTATCAAAATCAACAAAGTTTTCTTTAAAAATATAAACTTTATCTGTAATTTATTACTATATAAAAATGTACTGAATGTCATGAGTTATTTTTAACTAAATGTGCTACAATGCCATTTATTATACCCATGAAATAGTCATTATTTTAATCCAAACTTCACTTTGGCATTTTGTAAAGCACAGTAACACATGAGATTTGGAGGTAAAGAGTTTCAATTATCAAAACCAGGAAACAAAATATTTGTTTTGCTTAATCATAACTGGCCTAAATTTTAGCAATACCTCCTTACTCTCTTCTTCTCTTTTGACTTTCTACCATACTGCTAGAAAGTCTTCAAAAGTGCAAATTTGATTTCATTCATATAACCTTACAGTATACCTCATCACACTGAGAATAAAAAGAAAAAATGCCAGTTAGGATCCCAACCCCACTTTCTTGCTCAGCTTAACATCTCATCATTCCTTTAAGCTCCAGGCCTGCTATAAAAAATCTTACTAAACTTATTTAAAAACTTACTTTAGGGAAGTTATTAAAATGTTACATACTATGTGTTACAGAATTGCCATTGAGAATCTTCAGGAAAAACTTTCCTCAGCCCTCAGCTTCAGGAAAATATATACTTCTTTTGGCTATCTGATTTATTCTTATCCCAATAACCATAAGTAATATAACCAGTGTTTCTTTTTGCCGTTTAGAGAAACCATGTGCAATGACCTGTTTGTTATCTCATTCCAGGCTTTCACTGTTTATTTGCCCCTTCCCTTATCTCAGGTGCTTTCAATTTTTTATACAAACTATAGAATGTGGGGTAAACAAACTTCAACTGATCTACTTACTTGCTTTTGTCTTTGTTCATGGCTTCTACTGTGCCAAATGTTTCAGTAATCAGAGCACACTAACAATGTCTCTTACCCTCTCCCTGCATCAGAGGAGGCTAAATGCATCTCCTTTCCCATATGTGTTCCCGTAAAGTCTCTTATATAGCTTTATCTTAGCATCTCATAAGGCATATTAAAATCACTTCCTTGACCTTTTTACCAAATTCTAAGCAACTTAAGAAATCATAACCCTCACAAATAAATTTTTAAAAAAGAGACCATAACCCTCATTTCTATATAATTTATTATGTATCCCATACATAGTGGTCAAATTATTGTTAAATGAGTAAATAAAACAAATTATCAATAAACACTTCCTTCATCTTTGACATCAAACCCTACTTTTACTCAATTTCAAGACAAAAATGCATTAGAAGAAAGAGTCTAGAGGAACAGAAAGGATGTGGACTTTGGCAGAGTTAAATTTAAATTCTGTTACAGGTAAATACAAGGTTTGTAAACCTTGGACAATTTACCATATTTTCTCTATCCTAAGCGATGCATCTGACTTCAGAAAAAATAAATGTGAGCCTCTTGAGTATTATCTGTTAAATGGACAGACTATCTATAATTTTCAGGATTGCAGTTAGGGATTATATATAAAAATGCAAGTAAAATTTCCGAGAGGTAATAGGTACTCAAAAATTAATTTTATTAACTTTATTTGTAAATAAGTAAAGGTTCACAGGTTGCAAATGTAGTACAGAAGTGTCTCATGTGCTCAGTTTCTCCCAACAGTTGCATCTTAGTTACAATATCAAACCTGGAGATTTCACATTGATGTACATAGTATTCTATTTCACTTTCTCACATCTGCAGATCACTGTAACAACACTGAGATACAGAATTGTTCCATCACCACAAGATTGCTCTCCTCCTATCCCTTCCTATTGATATCCTCTCCCTCTGCACCCTCAGTTCTTAGCAACCACTAATCTGTAAAATTTTGCCAATTTGAGGATGTTATAGAAATGATATCATACAGGATATAATGTTTTGAGATTCTTTTTTTCAATCAGCATAATGCCCTTGAGATCCATCCAAATTGTTGTGTGATTCAATTGTTCATTCTTGTTTATTGCTGAGTAATATTTGATGGTATGGATTATCACAGGTTAATTATTTACATATTAAAGGAAAACAGTTTCCAGTTTGGGGCTATAACACACAAAGCTGCTATGAACAATGAAATACAGGTTTTTTAATAGATATTTTCATTTCTCTGGAACAAATCCCCAGGAGTCCAACTAATTGGTTGTATGGTAAATATATATGTAGCCTTCTAAAAATTGCCAAACTATTTTCCAGAGTGGCTGGACCATTTTATATTCTCACCAGGAATGGATGAGTGATCCAGTTTCTCCTCATCCTCGCCTGCATTTGGTATTGTCCCTAATTTTTTATTTTAGCAGCTCTACTAGCTCTACTAGCTATAGTAATTTCATCATGGTCTTAATTTGCATTTTTCTAATGTTTACAGAGGCCGAACAACTTTTTTATATGCTTGTCAACCATATAGCCTGTGAAATATCTCTTTTGCTCATTTTCTCATTGGAGTGTTTGCTTTTTTTACTATTAAATTTTGAGGGTTCCTTTTATGATACAAAAGAGATAAGTCCTTTAGCAGATATGTGGTTGTAGGTTGTCTTTTCATCATCTTAACAAAGTCTTCTACAGATAAAATCTTAAATTTTGAAATCTAAATTATCAATTTTTCTTTTATAAATCACATTTTTGGTGTCAGCCTGAGAAGCCTTCAGATATGTAAACCTCTCAACCTAGTTGTATCATATCTGAAACAAGTTTCTTATAGACAGCATAAAACTGGGTCATGCTTTTTAAATAAGACTGTGCCAGTGCCTGTCTTTTTACCTTGTCTTTTTATTAGTCTATTTAAACTATAGTTAATGGAATTATTAAGTATTAAGGCTTAAGTGTGAATTTTTCTCCTTGTTCTCTGGTTTTGTTTTTTGTTTTGTTTTTGCTGCCTTCCTATGAGTTATCTGAACATTTTTTATAATTTTTATTTATTTTTTGAGTATATCTCTAGTATATCTTTTATTTAGTGGTTGCTAGATTTTATATTATATATACATAACTTACCGCAGCCTACATTTTACTAGTTGAAGTGTAGTAAACTAACCTTTTATGTCCCTTTACTGTTCTTTATTTAAAAATTAACGACTGTCTTAAAGAACTAAATGCATTGAGAACCATATTTGACAAACATAATTTTGAAAACTAAAAAGAAAAAAGAAATTCTATTGCATTTATCCATTTTTTAAAAATCTATATAACGTTTTTCTTCCTTCCTACAGTTCCAAGATTACTTTTTTAAATCATCTTTCTGGGTAAAGAAATTCCTTTAGCTATTCATTTAGGGTGGCTTTGCTGCCAACAAATTCTTTAAATTTTCCTTAATCTTGGCTTGGCACACACAGCTCAGTGGTTAGGGCACTGGCCACATGCACCAGGGCTGGTGGGTTTGAACCCAGCCTGAGCCTGCTAAACAAACAAGAAAAAAAATAGCAGGGCATTGTGGCAGGCGCCCTGTAGTCCCAGCTACAAGGGAGGCTGAGGCAAAAGAATTGCTTGATCCCAAGAGTTTGAGGTTGCTGTGAGCTGTGATGCCACAGCACTCTACTGAGGACAACTTAGTGAGACTGTCTCAAAAAAAAAAAAAAAATTTTTTTTCCTTCATCTTCTGAGACTATCTTGATTTTCCTTTCATTCCTCAGGGGTTCACTCTCTGAATACAGTATACTAGGTTGATGGTTCTAGTACTTGAAAAATGTTGCACTACTTCCTTTTTACCTCCATGCTTTCAGATGGAAAAAAACCTGCTGTCATTTGAATTGGTGTCCCCTATGGGCAATGCATGGTTTTTCTCTGGTTACTTTAGGAACTTTTTTTTTTTTTTTTGGTCTTTAGTTTTCAAAAGCTTGATTACAAGATGTCTTGCTGTGGATTTCTTTGGGTGATGCCTGTTAAGTGTCCACTTACCTTCTTTAATCTGTTTTATGTCTTTGTGCCAAATTTGGGGAATTTTCAGCCATTATTTCTTCAAATATTTTTT
This sequence comes from Loris lydekkerianus, assembly GCA_963574355.1. Lineage (NCBI taxonomy): Eukaryota > Metazoa > Chordata > Mammalia > Primates > Lorisidae > Loris > Loris lydekkerianus. Next base: position 25,841 of record CAUYPK010000736.1, on the reverse strand, counting down.
CAGCCCCACTCTCTTCCCTCTCTTTCTGGGATTGCAATGACCCAAATCTTAGACCTTTTGCTATATTTCTACCTGTACTTGTGTCTCTACTCACATTTTTTCACTCTCTTTGGTCTCTGATGTTCAGATTAGATAATTTCTATTTTTCCTATTCTCACAGTCAGCAATTCATTCCTCTCCTCCATTCTGTTGAGAATATTGATTTTTTAATTTGCTACTGTGTATTTTCAAACTGTATTGTGTCAAAATAACAAATGTACCATTTTAACCATGTTAAAGTGTACAGTCCATATAATGGCATTAAGTATATTCACAGTGTTGTACAGCCATCACCACTACCCATTTCCAGAAACTTTCATCATTATCCTCAAAAAACTCTGTATCCATCAAACAGTAACTCCGTCTCTATGAATTTGCCATTCGAGGTATAAGTGGAATTAAACATTTGTCTTCTTATGTCTGGATTACTTTATTTAGTATAATGTTTTTATGATTAATCCATGTTATAGCACATATCAAAATTTCATTCTTTTGAAGGTTGAATATTTCATCGTAAGTTCATATCACATTTTGCTTATCCATTCATTTGCTGGTGGACATTTGGGTTGTTTTTACCTTTTCACTTCTACCATAAATAATGCTGCTATGAACATTTGTATGTATCTATTTGAGTTCCTGCTTTAAATTCTTTAGGGTATATGCTTAGGAATGGAATAGCTGAATCATACGGCATTCTATCTTTAACTTTTCGGAAGCCACCAAACTGTTTTCCACAGTGACTGCACTATTTTACATTCACTAGCAATACACAAGTGTTCAAATTTCTTTGAATCCTCACTATAATTACTTTCCATTATACTTTTAACAACCATTCTAATGTGTGTGAAGAGGCATCTCATCATGATTTAAATTTGTATTTCCTTAATGCTTGGTGATGTTGAGCATCTTTTCATGTGCTTATTGGCCATTTGTATATCTTCTTTGGGGAAATGTTTACTCAAGCCCTTTGCCTACTTTTGAATTGAATTGTTGGGGCTTTGCTGGAGGGTGACAGTGGTGTTGGTTATAGTTCTTTATGTATTCTGCATATTGAACACTTATCAGATATGTGATATAGAATATTTTCTCACACATATTTTTTAATAGAATTTTTTTAGCACAGTTTTAGTTTTACAGAAAAATTGGTCACAAAGTACAGAGTTCCCACATATCACCTCCCTACCCCCCAACTTCCTCTATTATTTGCACTCTGTATTAATAGAGTCACAAATTACATTTGTTACAATTGATGAAAAAATATTCATACATTATCAACTAAGGTCCTGAGTATATATTAGGGTTCACTCTTGATATTGTGGTACAGAATGGCATATTCCTGCCATTAGTATATTACACAGAATAATTTTACTGCTCTAAAAATCCTGTGCTCCATCTACTCATCCCCTCTCCTCCCAATCCCTGGCAACCACTGTTCTTTTTATGGTCTCCCTGGTTTTGTCTTCTCCAGAGTGTCACATAGTTGGATCATACAGTTTCTGCCCTTGTCAAGTTTGCTATCAATAGAAATAAACTTTCAAAGTTCTTCCATGACTTTTTGTAGCTTGATAGTTTATTCCTTTTTATCACCATATATGATTCCATTGTAGGGATGTGCCAGTTTGCTTATCTTACTTGATAACTAAAGACAACTTACTTGGTTGCTCCTAAGTTTCAGCAGTTATAATAATAAATCTGCTATAAATATTTATGTGCAGATTTTTATGTGGATGAATTTTAGTTCTAAAATTGCCATTTGTTTCTTCTTTGTGTCTTTTATTTCTTTGCTGACGCTTTCTATTTTTTCATCTGTTTCAAGCATGCTCTTAATTGCTTATCAAGCTTTTTTATAACTACTTTAAAATCCTTGTCAGAAAATTTTAATATCTGTTTCATGTTAACTTCTCTTGATTGTTCTTTCTCAGATCTTCCTGATTCCAGATCTTATGTTTTAATAAGCCTTCTATGACATATAACTCCAGATAAAAAGGGGAGACACTGCCTTATTACTGCTATGTGGAGAGAGAAGTCCAATATCTCCACTTGGCGTCTGTTAACACCTGAGGAGAGTGGAGCTCCTAGCTACTGCTAGGCACGGGTAGGAGTTCAGGTTCATCTCTAGGCCTATGCTGTTACCACCACAGCTGGGAGGAATAGAAGTGCCTTTTGACTGTTTACCACGTGATCTTCACTGACACCATGGGTGGGTAAGCTCAACACTGCTGAGAGGTAGTCTCTGTACTAGGTGTCCTCTGACATCACCCACCTCTTACTACAGGGTAGGAAGAGATGTCTTGTCTCTTCTTGTAGTCTCTCCTGACACCAGGACATGGGTAAGAATAAAATTCCTGGTTCCTCACTTAGCCTTCTTTGCTATTACCCTGGTGGGGGTAGGTGGGAGAATGTAGGGTCAGGCATAATAGGGCTCCTCCTTACAACCTGGTGAGGATGGAAATCAAGACTCTTTACTTGGCCTATGGTGGCAGAAATGGGGCTATCATTTTCTCTGTGGTATCTGCTTGGAATGGGCAGTTATTGTCTAAACATTTGCCTTAATAGGTTACCCCTTTTCTGGTCCCTTGGCTGGGTGGGTGATGGCTTTTCTGGCATTGTTTTGTTGTTTATGCCTAATACCATTTCCAGCTGATAGTTTTTCCAGCACCCTCTCTGGGATATATAGAGTAAAAAGAAATCCAGGAACTCACTAACGTATTTTTCTTAGTGTCTTGAGATCCCCAGCCAAAGTTCCTTCTTCTTGCCACCTTTCAGAGTCTGTTAACATTTGTAATATTCAGAGTTTTCACGTGTACTTAGAGGGGAGAAAAGGAAAAAGTAAGACTAATCCACCTTTCTAGAAAAAGAAGTCTATTAATAGCCTTTATTGATAGCTATACCACATGTCAGAAACAAGGAGAACAGAAACAATACTGAACTTGGAGTTCACAGAATTGGGTTCAAATCCTAGCTAACCTGGAAGTTCAGACAGAATCACAACTACCGTATATACTCGAGTATAAGCCGAGTTTTTTCCGCACAAAATTTGTGCCGAAAAACCCGAACTCTGCACAAATTTTGTGCTGAAAAAACTCGGCTTATACTCGAGTATATACGGTAATCTTTTGGAAGCTTCCATGTCTAAAAATGGAAATAACATTATTTTCCACAAGGTTGGAGATGATTCAGACTGCGTACTGGAAGAACACATGACACAACACCTGGCATGCAGTTTGTACTCAATGACTCTGAAGCTGTTTATCAAAATAGTTGAGATAAAAATTGAATGATTTTAGACCCATAAGATTTGAACAAGCTCTGAATTAATGATTTATTCTCCATCTTCTTGTTTTAAAATAGACTCTCATCTCACTTTAATTCATGAAATATGTTGTAACTAAAGGTAACCTGTAATTTCAGTGTAGTGACGAGTCTGTCTTGGTTTCTCACTTCTTGTTCTAGCTGGATAGTCTTCTGGTATTTTTCAGCTTCAGAACCTGGAGCCCCTAGACCAAAATCATGTTCCTTGGTGGTAACCTAGTAGAAAGAGTAGGAAATAATACAGAAGCATTCAATTTAAAATAGCTGTGTGGTTTTTCGTAAGAATTAATAAATTTTAAAAATATATAATATTCTTAGATATATTTTCAATTGTTTTTAACCATTTCCCACCAGTCAGGAGTATTTTATTAAGCTTTACTTTCTCAAAATTTTGTTACAATGTTTTTTCTGTTTCCCAAATACAAAACTGTGATATTTAAGTTGCTTTTCAAAGAAGGTATGCCCTATCCTAACCCCTCTATAATCATGGTACTATGCAAATATGGGTCAGTAGCACATAAGTAGTTACATCTAGGCTCTGTTGTCCCAACAAGGTAGCCATTAGCTACATGTTGGCTATTGCTATTGTATACTAACAAAACAACTCGTTACTTATATCACAAAGAATTAGTTTCCCTAATATATAATTCCTATAAATAAAAAAGAAATACTCTGGTGGAAAAATTGGCAAAGAATACAGACATTTATAAAAATGGATCTTAAATAGATGTTCAATCTTACTCTTTAGAGTGATACAAATTAAAACAAGACATTTCACACTGTGAAACTTAGCACTTAGGCAGGCTGACAGATTTATATCCCTTTTTTCCTTTCTAATAGTTACTGTCCCAACTGGAACATTGTGATTAGCTCTTACAAAGTATTTCAAATTATGAATAATTTAGAACTTTATGGACTAGTCTGAAATCCTATTTCTTAAATAATTTCTATTGAAGAATGCATTCCTAGTTGCAAATATTTTACTTAGAATAACAATAGTTTCTCACAATAGCAGTACTTTTCAAATTTTACTAAACATGCGAATCACCATGGAATCTTGTTTAAGTGCATATTCTTAATTACAGTAGGCCTGAGATTCTACATTTCTAACAAGCTGCTTTATGATCCCTACTTGGTTAATACAAGGACCACAGTTTAAATAACAAGGATCTATTAAATTAAAATCTAAGCCTACAAAAAAAAAAAAAAAAGAGAGAGAGAGGAAAAAAAAGAAAAAAAATCTAAACCTACCCAACATTCAGAATTTTTCAAAATATAGTCTCTTTCCACTTCACCAATTTTACCTTCTTCACACCTCCAAGAACACCTCTAATTAAAGACATATTAGGCCAGGCCTTTTAACTTACACGTGAAATCCCAGCACCTTGTGAGGATTGGACAGAAGGATCACTGAGCCTACAAGTTTGAGACCTGGCTGTACAACACATCTCTACAACCTTATCTCTACAAAAAAGTTTTAAAATTAGCCACGCATGGTGGTAGTAGTCCTAGGTACCCCAGAGGCAGAGAGAGGAGGATTGCTTGAGCCCAGGAGTTCAAGGTTACAGTGAGCTATGATCATGTCAGAGCATACTCCAGCCTCAGTGACAGAACAAGACCCTGTCTTTAAAAAAAAAAAAAATCCACTAGTCTACCCATTCTTAATACAGACACTCAGAAGCATGTTATCTTCTGCTCATGAGCCTTGCTTTCACCCTTTCTCCATTTAAATGAAGACATTTCTAAAACTCAACTCAAATTCCCCATTCCCCAAGTTTTCTGTCTTCTCCATTGTATAATGATCATTTCTTCATTGAGACTTGTGTATATATTGATTATAGATCAATTTAACTAGCTTTTTTTCTGGTTATATTTTTATCATACATTGATTTGAACCTAAGAAGGAAAAATATCTGAAAACTTTCAGTATCTATGCCGCCTATACAGAGTCTTTATGTAATGACTGAATGTCAATAAAAATTCGTTGAGGTTGATAATCAAGCAGTGTGTTAAAGAAGATAAAATTAAGGGCAGCGCCTGTGGCTCAAAGGAGTAGGGCACCGGCCCCATTTGCTGGAGGTGGTGGGTTCACCCCAGCCCCAGACAAAACCTGCAAAAAAAAAAAAAAAAAAAAAAAAAAGACAAAATTGAACTTTCCTTCTTCTCTTTGGTAAACTGAAGTAGAGATTATGAAAAATTATCAGGCCACTCTAGAAATTAAAGATAGGAAGAGGACACATGTCAACCTGACAATCGTGAGCAATCATGCTGAAGTTGCCACCTTTCCTCCACTAGCTTTGGAAGCAATACTGCTGCCAGGAAAGGGAGATCGGGGTATCTGAAATTCCTATACCTTATCTGCCAGTTTCTCCACCTCAGGCCACCTGAATAACTTTCATATTCCTGTGGCCCCTAATATTTGTTAGAATGGAATTTGTATTCCTGTACAGATCTCAGAGAATGCCAGTGAAAGTACTATCATTCTCAATTGGGAAGTTACAAAGCAAAGTGCTTAAGAGCCTATTTTGGTATCAGACTGCCTATGTTCATAATCCTAGCTGAGCACTTCTTAGCTGAGTGACCTTGGGCAAGTCACTTCTCTGACTATGGCTTCCTCATCTCATAGAGTTATATGATAATTAAATGAGTTAATTATGTATTAAAGCATTAGAAGAATGTCTGGCACAAAGTTCTGTATTTATTATTATTTACTATTATTACTAATTCTTCTCACAGAGTCAATTTATTTAATTGGCTATCAAGCCCTACTGATCTTTTCACTAAAGCTTCTGTCAATTACATTTCTTCCATCCTTACTAATTTGTTTATTTATTTAAAGAAATTTATAGGCTAGGCATGGTGGCTTCTACCTGTAATCTTAGCACTCTGGGAAGCTGAGGATAGTGGACTGCTTGAGCTCATGCATTTGAGACTAGCCTAAACAAGAGTGAGACACTGTCACTACTGAAAATAGAAAAACTAGCTGGGTGTTGAGGCAGGCACCTTCTGACCCAGCTACTCAAGAGGCTGAGGTAAAAGGATTGCTTGAGCCGAAGAGTTTGAGGTTGCTGTGAGCTATGATGCCACAACACTATAACCTGGGACAGGCAACACAGTGAGACTGTGTCTCAAATAAATAAATAAACTTATAAATAGCTATAAGAACGAACCAATAATATTCATTTCTGCAGACAAAAAGATGGAAAACAAACAGAATCATAAAATTTCAACCCTAAATGAATCTAAGGAAGTCCAGAACAAGTAAATCAGAAATTACAGTACAGCATGATTATTGCACATAGGTACTAAAGAAACACCAACAAAAGGGCTACCAAAAGTTATTTCTGACTTCTATTTTTCCCCAAAACACTTATCATCTACTCTCCATTCCAACAGAACTATGAACATACCTCTATTGGAGCACTTAACATGATATATTGCATTCATTGGATGTCCACAGTCTTGGCAACTGTAACATTCTAAAACAGACCTCTCAATTACCCCACCTGTACCCCTGATCTCAACCCTCTTTTCCACTATGTGCCTTTCCTATCTTTTTTTTTTTTTTTTTTTTTTGAGACAGAATTTCAAGCTGTCGCCCTGGGTAGAGAGCCATGGTGTCATAGCTCCCAGCAACCTCAAACTCTTGGGCTCAAGCAATTCTCTTGCCTCAGCTTCCCAAGTAACTGGATCTACAGGAGTCCACTGCAACACCTGGCTATTTTTTTGTTGCAGTTGTCTTTGTTGTTTTAGCTAGTCTGGGCCAGGTTTGAACCTTACTAGCCTCCATGTATGTGGCCAGCACCCTAGCCACTGAGCTATGGGCACCACCCCTTCCCCATCCTCTTATATCACATTACACCATCATTTTGTCTAGGCCATTGCTTAAATTAAAAAAAGAAGAAAAAAACCAAAAAACTGAGGAGATGGACAGGTGTGGTGGCTCACACCTGTAATCCCATCACTTTGAGAGGCTGGGGAAAAGGGAGGATCGCTTGAGCCCAAGAGTTGGAGGCTAACGGGAGCACTTCAGCCTATAAGACAGAGCAAGGCACAGTCAAAATAAAAAAAAAAAAAAAAGAAAGAAAACAAAAAAAGCAAGGAGTTATCTTTGATTTTTGTCTTTCCCTGACTCCCATCTAATCCTTTAGCAAATCTTATTGGTTCTACTTGCAAAATATATCCTAAATCCATCCACTTTTCTACTTTTTTATTACCATCTCCCTTGTCCAAATCACCATAATCTCCCACCTAGAATACTAAAAGAGTTTCCTACTGATCTTTTTGCTTCTACTATTGCTCCCTACAACCTATTACCCATACTGAAATCAAAGCAACCACTAAAAATAATGATTCAAAAATATTCCAATGACTTCCCATTACAATTAGAATAAAATCCAAACTTTTTAAGACCCGACATGATTTGGCCCTTGCCTTCACTAAAAAGATCTAGTGCTTGCTTCTTTGTTTACCCACCAGCTGTATTTGTTTTCTTTCTGTTCTTCTAGTGTGCTGCTCTGGTCTGTACATTTTTGTTTCCCAAAATCCATGTTAAAATCCTAATTCCCAAAGTAATCATATTAAGAGACACAGTTTTGGGGAGGTAATTAAGCCTGACCAGTTACCTTTATAAAACAGGCCCCAGGGAGCTCCCTCACCCCTTCCAAAATGTAAGGACACAGTCTGAAGGTACTGTCTATGAACCAGGAAAAGAAGCCCTTACCAGACACTGAATCTCCTGGCTTCTTGATCTTGGACTTCCCAGCCTCCAGAACTGTGAGAATTAAATTTCTGTTGTTTATAAGCTACCCAACATATGGTGTGTCATTATAGCAACTCAAAGGACTAAGCTATTTGCCAATCTCATTCCAAGTCTTCTGCCTTGCTTTCCCCCTCTTAGGAACACACTCTTTCCAGCATGGCTGGCTCCTTATCATCATCAACTCTCTGGCTGACATGTCAGAGGGTCCTCCCTGACTTCTCACCTGAAGTAGTCTCTCTCTCAGTCACTCTCTCATTAGGATATTTGTACTTACCACTACTTAAAATTATATCATTTACTCACTCACTTGTTGACTGTCTATCTTGTGCTACTAGAACATACAGTTCAAGAGACCTAGGATTTTGTCTGGTCACCATTATATTCCTAATGCCTTAAAAGTGCCCAGAACAAAGTTGGGACTCAATAAATTAACAATGAATTTTGACTATTAAAACAAAAAGCAGTTTTGACAATAGGGGTGGAGTGGAAGCAAGTCTCAAGAAGACTAATGAATAAGTAGTAAAGAAAAAGAAAATGTGAACTTATTTTAGGAAGCATAATTATAAGAGGAAGAGAGGTAGAGGAAGATGAAGGCTGTAGAAGGGTCAACAAAAAGGAAAAAAAAACTTGTTTTACAATTCTGTTTACATCAAAGACCCCTTTCAGAATATACCTTAACAAACTATTTCAGGATATTTAAGAATCTCTAAGTTCCTTGAATTCCAGGTGAAGAAGCCCGCAGTGCAGAAATAAGAAAGATTCCTAAAACACAGGTTAGTATTAATTGATGGAGAAAAACAGCTGAGGTAGTAGGAGGAAATCCAGGAAAAGAGTGTTCATTATCATCTGAGACAAAAAAGAGAAAAATAAGGACAGGAGGAGATTTAAATAAGACTAGGTAGAAATCTGACAACAATTCTGTCTGATATAATTTAAATTTTTTAGTGAAATAGCACTTAAGATCATATGCTAAAAGTATCATCAATGTTGAGCAAAACATGAGGCACATAATAAGTGGTCAACAAATGTCTATTGAATATTTTGATAGAATAATGGAAAACACTGGAGTACTTTTATGGAATTCTGAAATCTGGTTCTATTATAGTAGTTCAACTAGGAATTGAGTCTCTGTGTTCTTTTTTAAAAATTATCTCCAAAAGTTTAAACTTACAAACACTTTGAAGTAGAAAGGAATTGCCTCATTAATAGAAGGATATGGAAAACCACACAAAATCTTAAGAATAATTATGAGAGGATTTTATATTTATAATAAAAATAAGTAAACAAATATTTTGGGAATTCACTTTAAATAAAATAGTAAAGCCACACTGTTTAACTTTCTTAAGAAAATGAACCTCTCTAGTCATTCCATCCAAAACCTTTTCTTCCCAAAGCTCTTCTTTTTATCTGCAATCCAAACTATATGGTAAAGAAATAACTTGCCTCTTCAACTAAGCATAAAACAATAGCCTTAGAAGAAGTAGTGTTTCTTGAGATCTCTTAGAGTAAAGCGGGATTAAATACTGTAGTTGTTTTCAAGAGGCTTTTCTGGACTAAAGTAATTTCATAATACAATAGACCAATGTTATAGCACAACTTAGACAAAAAAAAACAAACAAACAAACAAAAAAAAAAAAACCTTACTAACTGTCAAGAAGAAATCCTCAGGACCCTGACAAATGTACAACTATTTGGGAGACAGGTACAGAAAGAAAGCAGGCCAGAAACCAAATTACCTACATTATTACAGCAACCTCCTTCCCCTATTCCTATAAATCCTCATGACTCTAAGAGTATAGCCATCCTGGGAGGACAGCTAGAGATAGAAAGCAAATCAGAGACCAAATAGCATGATCACAGCAACCCCTTCCCACCCTCCTGAAAGGCTTCAAGGATGGTGTTCCTGGGAAGCATCATAATCCCTGGTTGGCACTAGAGATAAGGTCATGAAAATTAACACATTTTATGGAAGGCAGTAATTCTAAAATCAGTCTGGGACACAGCATCATTCACTCTACAGGAAAAGACGACTTCCCTCATCTCTCATGACCCACCTCCCACTTTCCAACTACACTAATAAAAGTCCCTTGAAAATGTGTAAGCTGAGCTGACTCTGGTCAGACTCCACTCTGCTCCTTTAAAATAAAGCCTATCCTTAATCCTTGGAATGCCTCTTCTCTGTCTTGCGAACACTGGCCAGACTCTACCCCTATACCTTTCACTAACTGGCCAGACTCTACCCCTATACCTTTCACTAACTAGCTTACTGGAAAAGATTTTTCTGGGACACCTGTGTAAGAATATTTGTCTCACTGCCATTCATAAGGGCCAAAAACTGGAACAACCTTAATATCCACCAACAATAAACTAAATTGTGGTTAAACAATGGAACTAAAACAACCACCAAACTAAATATCACAAGCAACTAGAAAGACAGATCTTAAGAATGATGGTGAGTAAAGAAGATACACATGAATACTCAGTACAATTTCGTTTACACAAAGTTCAAAAAAAAAGCCAAAATATTAATATAATGTGCATATTCACGCACAAAGATGGTGAAACTATAAGGAAAAAATAAGGAAGTGGCTATCTATGGGCAGAAAAAGGAGCATGTAATCTGGAAAGGGATTAAATAATAATACCTGGTCTTACTGCCTCTGTATATGGACGGCTTTAAAATTAATCCACATCATCCTATACTGGTCTGAGTAATTGAAAAAGACAACAGAAAGGAGAGATCAGAGAATCTCTAAACCTGATTATATTCTGGGTTACAAGCAGTGATTTTTCTTCAGAAGGTAATGAAAATGAGAAATATTTTGGCAACTGCCATTGAAGAATGCCAAAGTTTAGAGTTGAAAATAAATATTTCATTAGTGTACCTTCCTAGTTCAAACTACTAGGACTAAGGGTTTGAGTCATTGATCAATTAAAATACAAACAAGAATTCCTTTTATCTGAAGGCTACGTTGAACAGTTTGATGAGAATATTTCAGATTGTATATGAAACCAACACATTGTACCCCTTGATTGCACTAATGTACACAGCTATGATTTAACAATAAAAAAAAAAGAATTCCTTTTATCCTGGAGGCAGATGTTAATTGACACTCTCCTTTTATAACTAACCTATTTTATTCTACTTACAAACTAATTGTCATTCTATTTATCTCCATACAGGTAAACAGAGTGTACTTGAAATGCTGAAAACTAGCATAAAAATTTAAAACAACTAATATCTGAGGATATAAAGGCCTGGAATAGAAAAAAGAAAAGGCTGAAATACTGTCATCTATGCAAACTTTCCTGAATAAATCTTCGACTTTATTTGGGGGGGAAAAAAAGTATTCTTCTGCATTTTTAGGTAATAGGTCCATGATCACATAATTCTCCAACTTAAGTCGCAAATACTATTTCAAACAAAAGCCACCGTGCCCTGTCTTTCTTGTGTACAATTTCTACTGAACTTACATGAGATTTCCACGCAAATGTCTACATAACCTTGGACCTCCACCACCCTAAGCCTATAGAGACTCAGAAGTGAGAGATTAGGAGTCAGGAGGAGCCAGATCTCAGACTTCCATATGTCTCAGCTCCACTCCAGAGCGTTTCTAAACAGAACAGTCCCCCCAACAACGAAAAGGAGAAATGTGGCAGGAAGCGAAGCGGTCACCATAGGAACTGGGCTCAACTCTATACTCCCAAGAAACGACAACAGGGCAAAGTCTGCTCCTGGAGGGCTTCCCCAGCTCGCTCCGAGGCCCGCTACTGATCCTCACATCAACTTAGGCAGCGAATACCCGCCTCCGAGCACCCGCCCCTTGCACCTGCCTTCTCGGAGACCTGCCCCAGCCCGGCGCATCTCCGCAGCTTCTACCTGGAGCTCCGGGTCCCTCCCCAGCATTCTCGGCCCGGTGTCCTTCCCAGAGTTCATCCCTGCGACTGCCAAGATCCAGCCTCCGCCAGGGCTCTAAGTCCTGCCCCGTCTCCATCCTCCACCCCTTTCTCCTCCCTTCCCACCCTCAAATCGACTTGGCCCCGCCTTGGCGGAGTCGGAGGAAGGCAGGTCCCGGCGGGAAGGAGGCGCGGGCGGTTAGCGCCGGCCGGAGCCGCCGTCGGCCCCGCCCTCACGCTCTGTACCTGAGGGGGGCTCTTCTTCCACCTCCCCGGTGCCTCAGCTCCGCTTCCGTCCCTCGCGCCCCTAATGCCCGTGCGCACGCGTACCTGGCTCGACCCTCCCTCTCGCGGGGACTAGAAGCCGTGCGCGCGCACCCACGCACGTAGCGACGCGTACATACACCTGCCCGCCTTACAGGGCGCTGGGAAAAGCCTCTTCCTTGCCCATCCGCGCCGCGCAGGCGCACGCCCACGCAGCGCCTGGACGCCCCGAGCGCCTCGTCTCCTAGTAACCAGTCGCGTGCCCCTTTTCCTTAGGTGTTTCTTCCAGCCTGAAGCTGGCTGGAACGCGCATGTGCAGGGTGGTCTCTGCCCGCGCCTCCTTCCTTCAGCTCTTGAACACCTGCTGCTTCGCAGAGGTGGTTTTGGACCACTTTTCCCAGAGATAGGGCATCATTCTAGACCCACGTTCAGTAAACCATTTACTCTCCAGAGCTGCTCTTGGCCACAGCTCCTGCTGTTTTGACGAAGCCTTCAAGTCCTGTCCTCCTGTCCCTGCCTGTCCCGGTGAGCGCAGGCAGCCTGCAGCGTGGGGAGCCTGTAGACGCAGGGCCTTAATCAGCTCTGCACGATCAGGGTGGAATTGGGAGTTGACAGAACTAGCGACGAAATAACAAAAGATTCCTGACCGATATTCCCTCTCCACATACCTGTCCTTCTCCAACTGTCTTTTCCAGAAAACAAACACTGGCCATAGTTAACAAAAAAAGAATGTCCCACTCTTCTCAACACAAGAGCTTCTGAACAACCAACATGACTTTATCGCCCTCTCTTTTCCTACAGATGACACAGAAATTAGGTTTTTACAGCAGTCTTCTGATGATCTTGATACAGTATAAGTCTGTACATTTCAAAAGTAAGCTGACATTTGAGGAGACTAACGATCCCTGTTTTTGCCAGGTGAGTACTCATTTTTTCCCATAAGGATCATTGGGAGGGATAAACATATTCTACGTTATATTTTTTCATAAGAAAATATTTAAATATAAGTTCCTTGTTTTTCCCTTCCTTCTGATTTTTCATCAGTGTATGTTGTTACATATTCTCATATTTTGTAGCATTTTTCAGATACTATATATTTTGTACATACAACTGGATACTGAAAAAGGAAATGTTTCTATAATTTTAGGTAAAGAGATTAGAGGATCCAAGGAGCATATTTTTTCTGAAATATAATTATTCCTAGTTGAAAAAGTAAGTAACAAAGAAGTATGGGGCTCTCAAAGACCATAAATGCTAATCTTGTCACTCCTTCAGATACTAAGATTATTCTGAACACAAGAGTCTCATTATCTAGCATTATTTAAAACAAACAGGAAATAATGTACTAGCTTTAAAACTATTAGTTGGAGTTGAGTACTTGGGTGGGGATCAGGGGATTTCTATTTATTTATTTATTTATTTATTTTTGAGACAGAGTCTCACTATGTCGCCCTTGGTACATTGCTGTGGCATCACAGCTCACAGCAACCTCAAACTCTTGGGCTCAAGCGATTCTCTTGCCTCAGCCTCCCTTGTAGCTGGTCTACAGGTGCCTGCCACAATGGCCGTCTATTTTTTGGTTGCAGTTATCATTGTTGTTAAGCAGGCCCGGGCCTGGCTCCAACCCACCAGCTTCAGTGTATGTGGCTGGCACCCTACTCACTGAGCTATTGGCGCCAAGCCATGGGGTTAGGGGATTATTAATATAGCAAGTAGGAAAGTACCTCCCTTAGGGGATTATTAATATAGCAAGTAGGAAAGTACCTCCCTTAGGGAAAGAATAAGAACAGTTTAAACATTTATGTAACTTAAATATTACTGAAGATTCTTTGGAAAAAATGTAGGGAAACAGTCATTTGAAAGGCTACAGAGGGTGTAAAGATTTTCCTTTCTTTTCTTGTCAATGACTGTTGTCTTCTTCCCATAATCTGAGAAAGTAAAAATGTCCTTCCTTCTATGGAAGCCCAAGGAGTGGTGCATTGCCTCACCCTGTGCCAACTAAACCTTATACAGTATCCCTGATCTCTGTCTTGTGACACCCTCTGTGCAGTTCTAAGGTCTCAGTTTTCTAGTCCCTTGGTTTCTCTATCATTTCCAAAGCTTCACTACAAACACCACTATTTTGCCTTTCTTTTTTCCTGTCCCCTTCCTGGTCTCCTCAAAGAAAAAAAAAAAAATCTGGCTCAGCACTTGTAGCTCAATGGCTAGGGCGTCAGCCACATACACCAGAACTGGCAGGTTCGAATCCACCCCTGGCCTGCCAAAACAACAATGACAACTACAACCAAAAAAAAAAAAAACAAACAAAAAAAAATAGCCAGGCGTCATGGCAGGCACCTGTAGTCCCAGCTACTTGGGAGGCTGAGACAAGAGAGTCGCTTAAGCTCAAGAGTTTGAGGTTGCTGTGAGCTATGACACCACAGCACTCTACCGAGGGCAACAAAGTGAAACTGTCTCAAAAAACAAACAAACAAAAAAAACCCTGGGATTTCATTTACACATATATTAAGCTACCTGATACTGCCCCACAGCTCACTGATGCTCTGTTCATTTTTAAAAATTAGTTTCCTCTGGCTGAGCCGGTGGCTTATGCCTGTAATCTTAGCACTCTGGGAGGCCAAGAAGGGCAGATGGCTTGGCTCAGGAGTTTGAGGCCATCCTGAGCAAGAGCTAGAACCAGTTTCTAAAAGTTGCTGTAGTGACTTATGAGTGCTTGTAGTCCCAGCTACTCAGGAGCCTGAGACAAGAGGATCACTTGGGCCCAGGAGTTTGAGGTTGATGTGAGCTATGACACCACAGCACACTACTCAGGGCTACAAAGTGAAACTCTGTCTAAAAAAAAATAATAATTAGTTTCCTCCTCATGATGAGGCTTGAAAATCCTGGACAATGAGCAATCATAAGGTTTTGCTTTATTTACTTTCTCTTAGGGATCACTCTTCTGCACTCCCTATTGTCCAGTACCTAAAAATTATTGTTTCATGCGTTTTGTCTGTTTTTTAAGTTGCTTAAGGCATGGGGATAAACCTGATCTCTGTTATTTCACCATGATGAAAAACAGAAGTCTACCAGCTTGTCATAGTCTCAAGCCCCATGTCAATAATTACCCCTAACAGAAATGGTTTGCAATTCAAAAATTGCTTCAGACTGAAAAAACTGTAACTGCAAAGGCTTTGTAGCAGGAGAGGGTTTGGCATAGCACAGGCTTAAGGAAAAGCAGTGAGGTCACAGGGCTTAGGCAAAATAAAGGAGAAAGACAGGAGAGAGTGTTCATTGGTATATTATTTTCTTATTGCTATTGTCTGTTACCAAATCTATTGCCCCAGATTTGGTGGCTTTAAGCAACACAAATTTATCACAAAGTCCTGGAGGTTACAAGTCCAAAATGGGTCTCACTGGGCTAAAATCAAAATGTCAGTAGAGCTGCATTCCTTCTAAAGGCTCTAGGGGAGAATTCATTTTCTTGTCTTTCCAGGCTCTATAGGTGGCCTACATTTCTTGGCTTTTGGTCCCCATCTGTCTTCAAAGCCAACAATAGTCAGTCAGGTCTTTCCCATATCACATCACACTAAACACCAAAATTTGTCTCTTTTCACTTAGGAAGACCTTTGTGATCACCTTGGTTCCACCCAATTATTCCATAATATTCTTCCTATCTGAGAGGCAGTGGATTGGCAACCTTAATTTTGGCAACCCTTTGCCATGTAACGTATATTCACAGCTTCTTGAGATTAGGACATAGACATCTTTGGGGGCCATTATTCTACCTACCACAGCTGGGAACCAGAGATGTAGAGAATTTGGCTTGTGCTCTGAAGTGGGAAGCAACTGGAGTGTGTTAAGCAGAGGACTGATGTGATTCGGCTTGTGTTCTAAAAGGCTCAAACCAAATACTGCTTGAAGAATATACAGTGGGAGGGATTTGCAAGGGTGGAAGTAGAAATAGGATTCACTGACAGATTGGATGTGGAATATAAAATAAAGAGGAGTTAATATCTTCACCAGCAGTGCACAAGGTTTCCTGTTATCCTACATACTCCTTATACTTGATACTATCTGCCTTTTTAAAGTCTTACCATTTTGATGATAACATGCATTTCTATTAATCTGATATGATTAATTTGCTATCTAGTAAATTTGTCTCTTTATATACTCAATCTATTTGGGATTCCCTAATCTGTAGATTATGTCTTTATATACTTTGCCCTTTTTTCTATTATGTTTTTTCCTACTTTTTCTTTTCTTTTTTTTTTTTGCAGTTTTTGGCCAGGGCCAGGTTTGAACCCACCACCTCCAGTATATGGGGCTGGTGCCCTACTCCTTTGAGCCATAGGCACCACCTCCTATATATTTTGTAGGAGTTATTTCATTCTGCCACCCAGGCTGGAGTGCAGTGGTATAATCATAGTTCACTGTAATCTCAAACTCCTGAGTGAAAGTGATCCTTTCCCCCAGGCTCCCTATCTATAAGAGTATAGATAGGCATGCATCACCATACCTGGATAATTGCCCTTTTTTTTTGAGACAGAGTCTCAAGCTGTTGCCCTAGGTAGAGTGCTATGGCATTACAGCTCACAGCAACCTCCAACTCCTGGGCATAAGCAATTCTCTTGCCTCAGTCTCCCAAGTAGATGGGACTACAGGTGCCCACCACAACACCCAGCTTTTTTTTTTTTTTTTTTGGTTGTTGTTAGCATTGTTGTTTGGCAGGCCCAGGCTGAATTCGAACCCTCCACCTCTGGTGTATGTGTCTGGTGCCTTAGCCACTTGAGCTACAGGAGCTGAGCCAATAACTGCTTTTTTAGGGAGATGGGATCTCAGTATATTGCCCAGCCTGGCCTCAAAGTCCTATCCTCAGGCAATCTTCCTACCTTAGCCTCCCAAAGTGCTGGGATTACAGGCATGAACCACAGCACCCAGTTAAGGAGTTCTTTTTATATTGCATCGCCTGTCATCTTGGACATAGCAAGTATCTCCTTCTAGTCTCTTTTTGTTTGTTCTTTATTGAATAGAAATTCTTAATCATGAGTAATCAAATCCATCTGTTTTCCTCTACTGTTTTAAGCTTTTTAGGTGACAAATACATTGGCTTAAGCAATTCTCTTGCCTCAGTCTCCCAAGTAGCTAGGACCATAGGCACCCAACACAATGCCTGGCTATTTCTGTTGTTGTTGTCATTGTTGTTTATCAGGCCCTGACTGGTTTTGAACCCATCAGCCCCAGTGTATATGGCTCACGTCCTAACCACTGAGCTATGGGCGCCAAGCCATGTTGACCAGTTTGTTACAGTCCTTTGGGTAGTCAACTTACAGAGGACTTAGTGTTATTTGTTTTACAGAATGTCTCCCAATTTGGATCTGTTTTTCCTCATGATTAGATTCAAGTTACGCATTTTTGACAGGAATGTTTCCTTTTTAATTAAAGAGAAGAAAACCAAAGAATAAACTCTATTTTATTAATTCAAAGACAATTTAAGAAGAAACATTCATTTTCAAGTTCCAAATCTAAGAAAGAGGAACTATATATATCCACATTTTAGAATTTCATGAGAGATCTTTCAAAAATTTAGCTTAAGGCTGGGCATGGTGGCTCACTCCTGTAATCTTAGCACTTTGGGAGGCTGAGGCAGGTGGATGGCTTGAGCTCAGGAGTTTGAGACCACCCTGAGAAAGAGTTTGAGACCACCCTAAAAATAGCAGAACATTGTGGCAGGCATCTGTATTCCCAGTTACTCCGGAGGCTGAGGCAAGAGGATTGCTTGAGCCTAAGGGTTTGAGGTTGCTGTAAGCTGTGATGCTACGGCACTCTTCCAAGCGTGACAAAGTAAGACTCTATCTCAAAAACAAAAAAACAAACAAACAAAAAAAAAAACAGTAGCTAAATATTAAAGAATCAATGCATTCTAAAAGGTGGGCAAATGCTTTCATTTACAGTGGTGGAATCTGCTCCCGATGTCAGGTCACTGGTAGAACATCTTCTCCAATAAGCACTGCAGGGAGCCTGTCCCTGTCATTCTTGTTAACTCTGCCTAGAAAATTTCTGTCCATATTTTAAAGAACAACCCTGACCTAGGCACGCCTCCTTTGGGAACCTTTTCAAGGCCTCCTGTCCTGCATGCTCATCTCCCTTGACAGATTGGGCACCCTTATAAACAAGCACTGTATCTTTACTGGACATCTTTATTTTTTGCAGAGCATGTTGCAGAGTTCTTGGCCTTTAGTAGTTACTTCTTCTTAACCAATTAATAATGAATTAAAAGGGTTTTCTAGCAAGCGTGATAGAAAAGACTAAAAGAAGTTTATTATTTTCTGAGAAGTAATAAAACATAAAATCGGGCAAATTCCATTTAAAAAAGAACTTTCAAGGTTTCTATAGAACCTGCAAACTTTCCTGCAAAGAAAATGGAAATGCTGAAAGGTAGAAGGCAATTTTACTTTGTATTTTTAGCATCTCAATGACATTTCACTCATATAAATACTGCCATGAAGTTAGTTGAAATTCCTGCTGTATTCACTTGTTACCTGTATTTTTTTTTAGTAATCAAGTTGAAGAAGCATTTCCACTACTTAAAAAGATATTTGCAAAATACCTCAATATTTGTTCAGCTATCCCAATGGGATATTCACTTAGTAAATCTGCTACTCAGGTTTCTGCCATGCCTACGGATTCAAAAGGAGACAATCACGTGATTCAAAGGTCTAAGAAAAGCAAGTTGGAACCAGTTACTCAATTATTTCAAAACACCAAGAAAATGAGATTAGAAGACATAAACCAAGAAAACTTCATAAGAATTAAAGGGACTGGCACAGAATCTCTTTCAGAGAAAGCTGTGGGATCGATGGTATATGTTTTGGAAACAGATGGAATACAAGTGACAGATGTGGAATAAAGTAATTTGTACATATTATCAAAGAAACCAAAAATTAGTTTCGATTAAGAGGGAGTGTTGAATAAGAATTTAACTTATTTGAAAAATCTAACAAAATGAAGGAAGACTATTATTTTGCTTTTCATATTTTCTTTCTTTCTCTCTTTTTTTGTTGTAGTTGTCACTGCTGTTTTCAATTAGCCAGAGCCGGGTTCAAACTCACCACCCTCGGTGTATGAGACTGGCACCTTACTTCCTGAGCCACAGGCGCCACCCTATTTTACTTTTCACTATTTATGAATCACCTTAGACTGCATTTTTTGATGATGCATATTCAGAAGTGCATTGCTTTAGAAAGAAAAGTCTGCTAAACTTCAAAGCAGATTTCTCTGATGTTGTATTTTATCCTTATTAAAAATCAGAGTTTTAAAATAACATTATTTTGACATTGGTACTTTGAGATAGGGATGTGCCTTCCTCCTCATTTGCAGCAAAGTAATAAACTTTTCTTTCCTATCCTCAAATCATTTGTACTTCTTCTGATGTGGCCTCTGGGACAAGTGCAACCTTTTAGTAATAATGGTAAAACTGCTTATATGCAAGTCTTTGTGTATATATGTTTTTATTTCTTTCTTTTTTTTTTTTTTTAAGAGAAAAGGTAGGGCGCTGGCCACATACACCGAGGGTGGCAGGTTTGAACCTGGCCTGGGCCAGCTAAAAAACAACAGTGACAACTTCAACAGCAACAAAAAAAATAGCCGGGCGTTGTGGCGGGCACCTGTAGTCCCAGCTACTTGGGAGGCTGAGGCAAGAGAATCACTCACACCCAAGAGTTGGAGGTTGCTGTGAGCTGTGATGGCATAGCACAGTACTGAGGGCAACAGCTAGAGACTGTCTCAAAAAAACTTATTAATTAATTAAATAAAATAAAATGTTTTTATGGCACCAAAACATTTGGCTTTGGGGGTTCGAGACAGTCTCACTCTGTCATCCCAGCTGTACTGTAGTGGCATGATTATCGCTCACTGCAACTTCAAACTCTTGGACTCTGATGATCCTCCTGCCTCACCCCTCTGAGTAGCTAGGACGATAGACCCATACCACCACATAGTGATAATTTTTTCTATTTTTAACAGAGATTGTAGGATCATGAATGTCCCAATGACCTTAGCAAAAGCACATTTGGTGGATTAATAGGGAAAAATGCCATTTTGGAGTAGGTTAAAGATGAACGGGAAGTAAGGAAGCAGATACACTGGATGTATAGCAAGTAACTCTTTAAGCTTGGTGGCTCTTAAGGGTAGTTGACAGAATGAAAAGTGGAAGGACAAGTGAGGTCACTGAAGGACCATTAAGAAGAGAGTACAACATGTTTGAGTATCATTGGGAAGATTCTAGTTTAAGTACAAGGAAGAATAACCAAGGGACAGAAGCCTTGGAGCAGGGAGGATGGAATGATTTTCTCTAAAACTATTTAAGCAGGAAATTGGGGAAAAAAAAAATCTGATCCGTATCATCTCAGATTTCAGAGAAATGTAATTTAGAAAGAAGCCATATAAGCAGAGAATATTGTGTGGCTATTTTGAATAACTAGGAAAATTCCTACTACAATTAACTCTGAACAGAATCCATTCACACCTGCATAATACAAGAAATAAAGATAAACTCAGTGACCTCAGTCAAAGGTTTAATAATAAATGAGGAGTCATTGTGTCTTTATTGTAGCTTTCTATGAAGCCCTGGTCATTTGCCATATCAGCATCACCAAAGTGTGAACATTGAAAGCTGCTTACTCCAAGAGGCAAGTCTTAGTAATTTCCATTCTAACTGAAGAAGACTGATTTCTGCGAAAGATTGAAAAAGATGATCAGAAATTCTTTGGGCTCCCAAAAGGTGAGATCCATTACCTCCTCCCATAGCTCTGGGCTGCTTTTGTTGCTGTTTGGACCAAGAGTGAGGCTGAAGCGCTGCTTGGAGGCTAGGACAAACTGAGGTGCCCCAGCAGCCAGCCAGCACTAAGTGCCAAAGTGTGAATAAGGCCATCTTGGACTGCCCAGTTCAGCCAACTCTTGCTGAAAGAAGCCATACGAATAAGTCTAGGTGACACCAGCAGAGGAATCACCCAACATGCCCACATAATTGTTAGAGATAATAAATCATTGTTTTAAGCCACTACTGTTTGAGGCAGGCTTTATGCAGCAATAATTAGCTGAAACTATTATTACCTTGCTGCCTTATCTGCTGGGGGAATTTCCCACCGTGGGGTTTTCTTAACTGCAATAAGAGATATCCAGATCACTAGCCTTAAGTGTATTCTGAGCCTTTCTTAGTACCAACTCTGTACTGAGAATAATCAAGGTTTATTTCTTCCAATACAATTTCTCTTTCAAAACTGATTTGAATTTCCTCACCTTTCCAGTGGAGCTGCCACTTGGGAGTGTGTGAAGGAAATATGTAAAGACTCAGCACGGTGCCTACATGCTCAGTGGGGTATTTTCTGGTACCCCTGGCTCGGCGTGTGGCCTGACTGCTCTGGGTTTCTGAGGACTCCGCCTCAATTCGCCCCCTCAACCTGTCACACTCGCCTCTCCTACCTTAGCCCCGAGGTGGCCGTTATCTCTGTGGGGTCACGCGGGGAACTCCCATCTGAACTGGGGCTTTAGGATTTTGGTATTTTCAGCAGAACGTGGCCTGCTTCCCCGCCTCCAAGGACCTCTGAGAGGCGAGCGGACCCCAGCACCCCGCGACCCCGCGGGAAGAGGGCGGCGCGCTCCAGGCGCGGCCCCGCCCCGTCGGGGAGCTTCCGGCGGCCGGATCTCAAGGGGCGGGGCCGGGTCGCGTCCGCGGCCTGCCGGGAGCGGAGCCCCCACGCGTCCTTCTCCGGCACGAGTGTGCACGAGACTGTGGGCGCGCCCGGAAGCGGCAGGTGGGTGAAGCCGGAAGCGGCCTTGACCGGGAGGCCGGGAACCGTGGCCGGCGGCTGTGGGTTCGGGTGCGCGCGCTGGTTCCCTCGGGCGGCGGTCTGAGATCTGGGGCCCACCGCGGCCGGTGCTGAAGGTCCTGCGATTCACCCTCTGCACTTAGAACGGCCTAATTTTACTGTTAGGAACGGTCTGTCCTGAACACAGGAGAGTAAACCGTGTAAAATAGGTTGGACGGTGGCTGTGTGCACGCCCACCGAGAGGCAATAAATAAAATAAGACATGCACATAACCATAATGAAGTTCTGGGTAAGTTATGTATTGTCAGGGAGTGGTCAATACAGATAGTAGGATTTTGGTAAGTTTTTATGAAGAAGTTGGGCCTGCCTAGAAAGAAGATGGAATTGTTCTTTTTTTTCTTTCTGTTGCTTTGGAGAAACATGTTGGGCAGTGCAAAGGTAGCGGAGTGTCCCCAAGAACATGGAAGTAAGAATGTCTCCTGAGGATGAACTGTAAGATTGGTAATTAAAGGGTGAGAGTGCAGATATGCAAAGTGATTTTGAGGAAACTAAATGTTACCAGGTCTTCAAATACTGACACTGTCCTAAAGGAAGTCTGTGTATTATTCAGTCTGAGGGAGAACTACTAAAGCAGGGAATTTAAAAAAAAAAAAAAAAGCTCATCTGTCCCAGAGGAATCCAAGCCTTCCCCCTGGGGGAGATGGCATCCCCGCCAGCCTAAGAGTAGAATCTTTCCTGGGCTCTTATGAATTGAGGTGGCGCTTTTCTCTAGGCCCATTCTATCAGACATTGAAATAATCCTCAATTCTTTTATTCTGATTATGTATTCACCAAGCAAACTTATGCTAAGTTGGCTTGTCAGTTGTCCTACAGTGAGTAGTTGGACAGGCTGATATGAATATCTGGTTGATGGCCTATAGTTTTCTTTGTAAATCATTAATGTAGCGTTCAGATGTGGACATCCCTTTGGTTTCACTTTTTCCCGCTATTTGTGTTACTCTTTTTCATCCTTTAGGGCTCCTTTGAAATACTACATCCTCACTGAGGCCTGTTTATTGGTTTATGTGTTCAAGTGCCTAGAACAGTTTCTGGCACATAGTAGGCACTCTACTTAACTCCTCAGTCTTTACTTACATGTCAAATTTCTGATGAAGCCCAGCCTAACAATCTTGTTTAAAATTCAGCCTAACTCCTTTCACCTCACTTCCTCCCTTTTTAAGCTCTACTTTTTCTTATAACCCTTATCACCATTATTTATTTGGCTCATCAACAAATCCCAAACGCCAAGAACAATATCTGTCATGTTAAAGGTGAAAAACTTGTTGAATTAATACCTTTGTTGTGTTTCATGCACACCGTATACACAAAGCCTGAATGAACAGAGATATTCTCAGTACTGTTAAAATACATCAATTGGATCAATACATGAATTGGATCAATTCCGATTCTGGAACCCTAAGAAGATTGGATTTTTGGACAGAGTCAATGTCTTGGATAATAGTTGATTTATCAAGGTAAATGCAAGTTTGATATGTCTTGGTTAGGAATCCTACTACACTCAGGAATCGATGTTATATGACAGGAACAGTATCATAGGAATAGAGATGCAAAGGGAGGAACGTTGTAACAGTTACTATTATGGCACATTTCATATTTGCCAGACATGAATTCTCTGTGCATATGAACATATTTAATTCTGTCAAGCATTCTGTGGGGTCTGAGATAGTTGAAGCAGCTGGGAGTTAAACTACTTTGTCTAAGGTTATTTAGTAAGTGGAAGAGCTAGGGCTAAAATTTAAGCTCCTCTTTCTATCCTGTCAAACTCTGCATATGGAGACAAGAGAGCCTCAGTGGCTCACACCTGTGATCCTCGCACTCTTGAGAGGCTGAGGTGGATCCCTTGAGCTCAGAAGTTTGAGATCAGTCTGAGCAAGAGTGAGCCCTAGTCCCTAATAAAAATAGAAAACTTAGGTATTGTGACAGGCCCCTGTAGTCTCAGGTACTCAGAAGCTGAGGCAGGAGGATCACTTAAATCTGGGAGTTTGAAGTTGCTGCATCATCTTAGGCAATAGAGTGAGACTGCATCTCAAGAAGAAAAAAAAGAGCCTCAACCTTGGGGAAAGATATTTCACAAGATCTTTGAGAGCATCCACAGACACCGTCCAGTATATTGTCACCTGTTTGTTACTGTTTCTCCCTTGGATCACAGTGGAAGAAGATGCTGACACAGGCTGCCTCCCTACCTGAACTCTGAATATGAACACCATAACTTTCTCTTACCAATGTTGCCCTTTGTTCCTCTGCTGACTCTCCCACCAGCTTCAAACTTGCTAGGTCTCTTAAATTCTATCCTAACCCCACATTCCTTTCTAGCTTATCCATTTCACAACTAGAATACACTTACTGTCACCATTTAGGCCTCTTACTTACTCAGCACTTCTGGTTCTTGCCAAGATCATTAATAACCTTGATGCTGTTAACTCTAATAGAGCCTTTCAACCCTCGTCTTATTTGCTCAATCTTTAGCATTTGGCTCTATTAACCATTTGGTGTCACCATTAACTTACAGTCATGATACCATATTTAAAAATTTTCTTTCTATAGCTAGACGTTGTGGGTGCCTGTAGTCCCAGCTCCTCAGGAGGGTGAAACAAGAGGATTGCTTGAGCTCAAGAGTTTGAGGTTGTTGTAAGGTATGATGCCATAGCACTCTACCCAGGGCCACAGAGTGAGACTCTGTCTCAAAAAAAAAAGTTGTTTTTTTCTTTCTTTTCTTCTATTCTCACTTTTTTGGGGAGCTCTTCCCTCTTACCTGTCTCTGTCCCTTAAATGTTGCTGCTCTTCAGGATTTCATCAGAGGCTCTTGTCACTGAACACTCTCTGGACATAGAGTCCCTACCAATGGCCTGTTTCCAGCTATTGAGCTCTGACCCATTGGCTGTTTGATAACCATTTGATAGTTCAACACAGAATGAACCAATTGTGTTCACCCCATACCTCCTCTTCCTATGAAATCTGTCCTAGGAAATTTCTCCTCTTTCCCTCTCTTTGCCAGGCCAGAAGTTAGGCATACTATTAATAAAAAGGCTAACACATATTATGTACTTTAATGCCAGATATTCTTTTAAGCACTTTACATTGTATTAGTTCATTTAATCTCAGTGATTCGATATGAGCCCTGTCATTATTCATATTTTACTAATAGGGGATCTGAGGCATAGAAAAGTTAACTAATCCATCTTATGTCATTCATCTGGCAAAGGAAAGATTTGGGATTTGAATGCTGGCAGTCTGGTTCAAGCTTGTAATCATATCACGAAGAACATGATCCTTGACCTCTCTCTCTTATTCACCCAGTTACCAAATACTGTGCATTCTCCATTCTTAAGTCTCTTAAGTGATGTCTCCAAAGTCTAAGTCCAATCTTCTATTTTCCTAAAACTCTTCAACACCTTCCTCATGGCTCTCAGAATAAGATTCAAGCATTTAACTTGGATTTGAAGGCTCTTTATAATCAGACCTTTATTGCTCCTGCCTTCTTACCTCCAGCTCCCCATTCTTGCATATGTAAAAGTACCAGCCAGTGGAATTAAATTCTTTGTGTGGGGCCTGTCTCCTTTTTTTTTTTTTTTTTTTTTTGAATTTATTTATTTTTTTATTGTGGAGAAGGGGCAGGGAAAGAAGGCGGGGGAAGAGGTGAGTGACAGGGTCGGGCCAGTGGCATGGTACCACATTGGCTGTATCTAGGTAGAGGCAGT
>CAUYPK010000735.1:0-24472 GCA_963574355.1 Loris lydekkerianus | reverse complement strand
GTAGCTTAACAGGTAATCAAGCTGTGGGTTATATAGTTGTGGGTTAAATAGTTCAGTGGAATACAGTTCAGTTCAGCCGCCTACCTCTTCAGCTCAGCTGCGACTTGTGGACTGAGCTGAAGCACCGCCCCCTCAAGCAGAGAGCAGAAGATGACTGGAGACTACGTGCATTTGATTAGGTGTGTGCCTGCCAAATAAAAAAACCTGTATGACCTGAGTATAAGCCGAGTTCGGGTTTTTCGGCACAAATTTTGTGCCGAAAAAACTCTGCTTATACTCGAGTATATACAGTACTAATGGTCATTTGGTCCTGGCTTCTATGAATGAGACTGTCTACATAGACTGGACCATATAGATCAAAGGTTAAAAGGGTTATACAACAAGTTTAGAGTGTCTAATTCATCTCCATTTTTCCAACACTTCCCTAATGTTAGCACTGAATGCCTGAGAGCCTTCAGTCTTTGTCAACTTGGGATGATTGCTTACTCTAAATTTTAGTGAAAAATAATGGCTTTGTGGGTTATATTTTCCTGGAAAAACAGTAAACTCACATTTTTCCCAAGAAAGGTTGCAAATGATGAGTAAGAAATTATGTTGGCATTTTCCCTTCAAAGGTGTCCATAGAAATACTGTCTTTACTGTAGTTGAGATGCGTACACTTACAGTATCTTTTTTTAAGAGTTGGAATTTTCTCTCTCTCCTGATTGCAAGAAAAGACAAATACACTACTACTCAGAAAAAGAGATGGGGTGGTGGTGGTGGAAATTAATGAAAAAGCAGAAAGGGGAAGAGAAGAGAAAGAAATAGAAGGATAAAATAATGAAGAGAGTGTGTGTGTGTGTGCGTGTATGTGTGTGTGTGTGTGTGTGTTTATAAGTAAGATAGTCTTGAATCTAAACCTGAAGTTCTTATCTGGGGAGAATTTCATTCTCCAGGATGTATTTAGCAATATCTGGGGATATCTGGGGTTGTCACAACTGAAAGTGGTACATTACTGGCATCTAATAGGTACAGGGCAAGGATCCTCTATTCTATAATATACAGAACAAGCTCTCCACAATAAAGAATCATTTAGCCCAAAGTGTCGATAGTGCCAAAATTGAGAAATCTTTACCTAAAAAATGCATAATTAGTAATGAATTAATACACTTCAGAAAATGTACAGGAGGAGACTTCGGGGTGCAGCCTTCCTGTTTACCCTTAAATCACACTATATCTTGATACTTAAAATATTAGTTGTTTCGGTGTCTAAAATGATAGTGCTAGCATATAAGCAGAATGCTAAAAGAACATAGGAAAAAAGGAAGAAATAGATGTCAATTTCTGTCAGAAATTGGTCTCAGAAAAAAACATGAATGTAGAAAATAATACTGTCCTCAAATGTTTTCTAATGATAGGACAAACAGGAGTATCCCAATTCACTCAGAATCTATAAAAGACATTGTTAAATTGAATGGAATGAGCAATTAGGACATGCGAAGTTTGCCTTGTGAATTGCAGCACCAGTTAATTTATTCACTCAACAAGCACATTTCCAGGAGTCTTGCAGAAACTGGGCATGCAAAGATGAACATGATACACTGAGGGTACAAAATATATAATTCTTTATTGAAGGTGAACATTGTGTCACAGGAGCACAGCAAAGGAGGGACTCGTCATACTTGAAAAATTCATCTCAGAATAGGTAAAATGCTCCCTGGGCCTTGAAAGATAAGTCAATAGAAGTAAATAATCCACCAGAGAAAAACAAGATCAGGACAATCTAGGCCAAGGCTGCAATGTGCAGATCACAGGGGCTTTAAGAGGTGAATACCTTGATCTTTGAGTAGCTCATCTTCCCAGCTCATGGATACCACGGAGAAAAGAAAGAAGAGACTGAATCAGAAACCTAGAAAACAAAATCACTAGATTGCCTTTAAACCATTTCTCAAGCCAAACAGCTTATTTATTCTTCCCATTGCCTGTTACTGTCTTCTCCCAATGTGGGTGTTAGTTAGCCCATAAGTCCTTCTTTCTCTGCATATTCCAGGTGCCAACGTATATCCTTCAGACCAAAGAAATGCTTCTGTTTTTGTGAGGTTCATAGTTTGTATCATTTAACATTCAATTGTAACTTTGTTATAGTGGCGCCTTCTCCTTGGCATAAATTGTATGAGGTCTAACAATTAAGTCTGCAAACTCATCCTAGAAAAAGTGCTGCACACCCCCTCACTGGTGAGTATCGGAGTGGTCACCTTTGATGTACTCCCCTGGGGAAGCTGTGCACCTAGTTCACCCTTCAAAGGAATTTTGGAACTCTTTTTCTAGAATGACCAACAGAGTTGTTATCATATCACCCTTGATTTTCTAAATGTCATAAAATGTCTATTTCCTTTATTTTCAGGTAAAGAAAAAAGTTATCAGGAGGCCAGGCCATGGTGGCTTATGCCTGTAATCCCAGCACTCTGGGAGGTGAGTTAGGTGGATCGCTTGAGGTCAGATGTTCAAGACCAGCCAGAGCAAGAGAAAGACCCCATCTCTAAAAATAGCTGGGCCTTGTGGTGGGTGCCTATAGTCCCAGCTACTTGGGAGGCTGAGGCAAGAGGATCGCTTGAGCCCAGGAATTTGAGGTTGCTGTGAGCTATGACACCACAGCACTTTACCAAGGGCATCACAGTGAGACTCTGTCTCAAAAAAAAAAGAAAAAAGAAAAAAGAAGGACATGGGGCCATATCAGGTGAGTAGGGAGGGTTCCAATACATTATTTATTTACTGGCTAAAAACTCCCTCACGGACAGTGCCATGTCAGCTGGTGCATTGTCATAATACAAGAGACATGAGTTGTCGGCCAAGATTTTCAGTTAAGATCGTCCTAGTTGTTTCTCTATAGATGTTTACTCAGTCTGCTGTGCTTCTCACAGTCAGCCAATGATTTAGATGTGCAACTCAATGAATTTTTGCAATGATTTTGTCAGTTCTGCGTGTTACTGGTCGCCCTGACCTCTCTTCACCAGTGATACCTTCTCTCCCCTGAGAAAAACATTTAATCCATTTGTATACTGCCGTTTTCTTCATGGCATTATCCCCACAAACTTGGACTAACATGTCCCTGATTTCACGTCACTCTTGCCATTTGTTGCAGGCTACCAGATTAGACAAGGAAAGTCTAAAGGGGAAGCATCTTGCTCTAAGACCCAGCTAGTACCAAGTGCAGCGATCCTCCTCTTCCTCTTGCCCTCACTCTGTCTGCAAGTCAGTATGCTGTGTGTGAATGGCTCCTCACACACCTTCCTGCTGTCATCTGAAGCTGACCAACCATTCTCACCCAGTGTGGGGAACCTAATTTGTTATTAGAGCAGGACTGTGACAGAGGAAGGTAAGGCCTAAAACATTCAGTCCAGGTGGGGTGTGGTGGCTAATGCCTGTAATCCTAGCACCCTGGCAGACCAAGTTGAGTTCAGGAGTTAAAAATCAGTCTGAGCAAGAGGGAGACCCCATCTCTAAAAACTAGGCGGGCATTGTGGTGGGCACCTGTATTCCCCCAGCTACTCAAGAGGCTGAGGCAAGAGGATTCTTTGAGCCCAAGAGTTTGAGATTACTGTGAGCTATGGCCACGGCACTCTACCAAGGGCATCAAAGTGAGACTCAGCCTCGAAAGAAAGTAAAAGAAAAAAAAAAAAAAAAAGAAAAACTTCGTCCAAAAAAGAATTTCCAACATCTCATATATATCTGAAGATAATCAGAGACTAGAGGGTTAGTTTTTTCTTATACATCCACAGCTAACATTGACTCTGGTAGACTATTTTTTGGAAATAACTCTTTCGGTGCTAATCTCAAGGTTGATTAATGTTGGTTTGTGGATAAAGATGAAATGAACAATTTTGTACCAGTGCCTTTCTCCCTCCTCAGGGCTTGTCAGACCAGCTGGAAGGTGGGAGCTTGCCAGCAACTTTCAGGCCAGACTATAGAAAGGATTTGAGTCAACACATTATTTTCTAGTCCTGTTTTTTCTCTGCCAAATTCTGCCCAAAGTGACTTTCTTTCAATTTAGCTAAGGGCTGGGAATAGGTCTAGAGAGGGGAAGTCTTTAAACACCACGCCCAGCTAAATTTTTCATTTTTTGTAGAGATAGGGTCTCACTTGTTGTTCAGGCTGCTCTCAAACTTCTAGCCTCCAGTAATTCTTCTGCCTTGCCCTCCCCAAATGCTAGGATTATAGGCATGAGCCACCCTACATTTTAAAGGAGGGAAAAAAAGAAAAGAAAAACAAAGAGGAGGCACAGCTAGCTGTTTCACACCAACATTCACACCACAGCTGTTCACTGTCCTCTTGCCCCAGTGGAAACTGGCCTTCTCCCAGGCCTGGAATGATGCTTTCCTTGTCTCTCTAGCTTATTCCGGCAGCTGTAACCTTGCAATGATTACAAGGCAAGATTTTGAGAAATGTTCAGTGAGCTCGAGGTAGCATGTCCAGTGCTTTACTCAGTTATGATCAAAGCTGTACTTTTCTTAACATGGTGTAATAGCCATAATATATAAAGTTTTACAGATATGTCCTTATTTCATCCTCATAGTATCACCCACTGAGGAAGATTATATTTATTGTCCTCATTTCACTGGAAAGTGAGACCTAGCCCTGTGTCCAAGTCATTTTTCTGACTTCAAGACCTATTTTCTAAAACAAAGGATTCTAAAATGTCTTCACATCACAAGAATACTTGGTTACAAACATAGATTTCCAGGTAGCCAGCTCAGAGATTTTGATTGAGTAAAGGTGCAGTGGAGCCCAATAATCTTTTCTTGACTGATGTCTCTGAGAAAGCAAGGTGTCTCACGATGCTACTCTACAATTCTGCTTATTCTGCTTGGCACAGCCCTCTCCCACTTCCCTGTTCTGATGAATCACTCCTTCAGCTGGGTTCTCAGAGCACTCGCTTCTCGTGCCTGGTACAGCAGGAACCCATTTTGTGTTAAAATTAGCTGTTCTTAGTCTGTGACCCCGCCCAGATGAGGACCTCCTTGATGCCCACGATCACATTTCTTTTTTATTTCTTTTTTCCTGAATTGCTCCTTCCACTTATCTTTACACAGCGAGGTTCTCCAGACCAGTTGGGTCTCTACTTAAAGTTCCCTTATGAGATGAGCCTTTCTGATGACCTAATAAGGAAGTCCACTACTCATTTTCTGTCATACACCCTTATTTCTCCATCAAACAGACAGCACAGTGATCAGCACAGTAGAGCACTGCACCAAAAAAGAGGCACCAAACATGTTTTAAGGAAGTTGGCAAATAATTATTTTTAAACTACAAAAGTCATCTGAAAAATATTAGGATCTTGCTGGTCTCCTTCCCTCTCACATTACAAATTCATAGAACTCCGTAAGTTGACCACACAAGGGATTGTAACAAACTGGTCAACATAAGGAACTATGTTCTGGTCTATGAAAATTAGATCAACTTAAGGAGGGGGTCTACTATGGAGGTTCTATTATATTATCTTTGCATAGAATTACATAAGGTACACAGGCTTCATAATATTTTGGGACTTTCAGTCTCTAAAGTTTTTAATCTGGCATGCTGCATAGTATCTGTTTATCAATATCTTTGTTTTCCAAACATTTTGAAAATAAATTGAACAGTTATTATCCAGTTTCATCTTGAGGTGATGAACAAAAGCACAAAAAAGAAGAGAAAGAACGCTGAACTGATAATTTATTTTTGTTTTTATTTTTATCATTTTACTTCTTTTTTTGAGACAGAGTCTCACTTGGGCACTCTTGGTAGATTGCTATAGCATCCTAGCTCACAGCAACCTCAAACTCTTGGGTTCAAATGATCCTCTTGCCTCAGCCTCCCAAGTAGCTGGGACTATAGGTGCCTGCCACAACACCTGGCTATTTTTTTTCTTTCTTTTTTTTTTTTTTTTTTAGAGAGAGAAGGTCTCACTCTGGCTCAGGCTGGTCTCAAACCTGTAAGCTCAGGCAATCCGCCCGCCTCAGCCTCCCAAGTGCTGTGATTACAGGTATGAGCCACCACACCCGATCTTTATTTTTATTTTTTTATTTGAACTGTTAATTTTTTTTAAAAAATCCTTCCTTTCCTGAATTTCAAAATATTACTAGGAATACTAAATTATCAAATTGAGCATTAAGTAAAGCCCAATGAATACGTCCTCTTCATACAAGTACCCTCTTGAACGTTAAAAGAATCTGTTCTCCAGAGGTTGAACTTGGACTTGTTGGCTTAACTGCACCATGCTGAAGCTCACTTCATTCTTCTTACTTATGAAGCATGGGAATTAAATGAGAACCTGTAGGATGTGGAATATCTAAACATTAAGCAATTCTTTGAACTTTAAAGACACACTGTGACCTTGAGGATCAGAACTACTACCCGAAGCTTTTCTTTCTCTGATTAAAGCAACTCATCATTGTGGCAAAGAAGAAATGTGACATAATCTATACTTCTCAAAGTCCTACTTATTTTTCTGAAGGGGCAAGAGCTTGTATTGTATTAGACTAGCTTTTGTTATTTACTTTTGATTGATTTTTATTATTTTTTGTTTTTATTGAGACAGAGTCTCACTTTGTCACCCTCAGAAGAGTGCTATGGTGTCATAGCTCACAGCAGCCTCAAACTCTTGGGCTCAAGCAATTCTCTTGCTTCAGACTCCCAAGTAGCTGGGACTACAAGTGCCCGCCACAATGCCCTGCTATTTTTTTTTTGTTTGTTTTGTTTTGTTTTAGAAGGCCTAGGCTGGGTTCAAACCCATCAGCCCAGGAGCATGTGGCTGGTGCCCTAACAATTGAGCTACCAGCTTCCCCCTAGACTAGCTTTTGATTTCCTGTATTATTTAGGATAAATTTAGAAGCCGCAGAGCTGCCACACAGCAACCACCATGCTCCCAGTGCCATCACCTCTTGCCTCAAGTCCTGTAGTCATTTCCTGACTGAGTTTTCTGCATCCACTTTGCTTCATTATAATTCTTCTCCACATAACCCCCAGAATAATCATTTAAGAATATGTCAGATTGTGTCACTCCTTGTTTAAAATCTTCCAGTTACAGCTGGGCACTGTGACTCATGCCTATAATCCTAGCACTCTGGGAGACCAAGGTGGGTGGATTCCTTGAGCTCAGGAGTTTGAGACCAGCCTGAGCAAGAGCAAGACCTCATCTCTACTAAAAATAGAAATATTAGCTGGGTGTTGTGGTGGGTGCCTGTAGGTCCAGCTACTCGGGAGGCTGAGGCAGGAGGATCACTTATACCCAGGAGTTTGAGGTTGCTGTGGGCTGCGCTGAGGCCATAGCATCCTAGCCTGAGGCAACAGGGTAAGACTCCCTTGGGGAAAAAAATCTTCTACTTACTTCCTGTCACATTTAGAATAGAATTCAAACTCCTCACTCTTGTCTTCCAGGCCCTGCATGATGCGTGACCAAGCTCCTACTTCCTGCTGTGCTTCCTCATCTGCCGGGCCCCTTCTCCTTTGCAGGCTCCGGCCAGACCACTTCCCACCAGGAGGGCTGCAGGAGCCATTCTTTCTATGGTTCTGCATAGCAGATCCCACAGTTGAGCTTATGTTTTAAAATGGACCCAGGATTTGTTTTAATTAGGTGTAAGATATGCAGGCATGGAAATGACTGTCAAGAAGAAAGAAATTATTCTTTTTTTTTTTTTTTTTTTAGAGACAGGATCTGGCTTTGTCACCCAGGCTGGAGGAGTACAGTGGTTGCTACCATAGGTCACTAGGTCACTATAACCTCACACTCCTGAGCTCAAGTGATCCTCCTGCCTCAGCCTTCTGAGTCCTTGGGACTACAGGCACAGGTCACTACACTAGCTAATTTGTTGTTGTTGTAGAGATGGGATCTTGCTATGTTGCTCAGGCTGGTCTTGACCTCCAGCCTCAAGCAGTCCTTCTACCTTGGACTCCCAAAGTGGTGGGATTACAGGTGTGTGCCAAGATGCTTGGATGAAAGAAGTTTACACATTTGTAGATCCCTAGAATAAGAGGCATGCCATGAAGGCCCACAAGGGGAAACTCACTAGGGGCAGCCAAGAAGCAAAGGAACCAGGAGGAAAAGGAGCCAAGAGCCTTTTTTTGTGGTTTCTAAGCAGGTAGATGAGCTTAGAATTGGCTAGTTTGAGTAATTTCTGTGAGTTCTGGGGTATAGGAGTTGTCCTGAGATGACTTGTGGCTCGCTCTGAGGTGACCAGGTTTTTACCAAACCCCAAAGGAGTCAAGCCTATGTCTGCTTACTCATTGCACAGAAAGCCAGTTACTGAGATGAGGAGTTAATGCCAGGAAGGAAAAAAATTTATTGCTATTGATGTCACCTGGGAAATAGGAACTATTTATCAATTCCAGCTCCATGACTAAGAGCAAGGGCTTTGACATCAGGTTGTGGGATGTAAATCAGGTTGTGTGAGTCTGAAGTTATGGTTCTTCAGGTGGCCCAATTCAAGACTCAGCTGTTGGTAAGGGATAGTGAATCATCAAGAAGTCTTCTGGGGAAGTTAGTTCAGCAAGAAGATTATGCTTATTAGGCTTCACTCTGAAAGTGTGAGGTATTGGGGGAAAAACATAACAAACAAATAAAAAAGAACTTAGGGGAGGGGATCATTTTGGAAAGCCAATGACAAAGGCAACAGAATACTGGCCTGGAGTGTAAGAGTCCTGTAGAGGAGGTAGTAGGAAGGAGTGTGGGCTCTGGATTGGGCAGTGTGCATCTGAAAAAAAGGTCTATCTCTGGAAATTAGCTAACCATGGGAAAAGCAGTGTCTTCCCAGTCAGCAAGACCAGAGCATCAAAAATATAGACAATAGCCAGGCCCGGTGGCTAATGCCTATAATTCCAGCACTCTGGGAGGTAGAGATGGGTGAATTTCTTGAGCTCAGGAGTTCAAGACCAGCCTGAGCAAGATGGAGACCACCATCTCTAAAAACGGCCCAGCGTTGTGGCCTCCCAGCTACTCGGGAGGCTGAGGCAAGAGGATCACTTCAGCCCAGGAGTTTGAGGTTGCTGTGAGCTACGATGCCATGACACTCTACCATGGGTGTCAAAGTGAGACTCTGTCTCAAAAAAAAAGCTCAGTGCCTGTAGCTCAGCAGCTAGGGCACCAGCCACATACACTGGGGCTGCCAAACAACAATGGCAACTACAATAAAAAAAAGTCAGGCATTGTGGCGAGTGCCTATGGTCCCAGCCCCTTGGGAGGCTGAGGCAAGAGAATTGCTTAAGCCCAAGAGTTTGAGATTGCTGTGAGCTGAGATGCCATGGCACTCTACCCAGGGCAACAGAGTGAGACTCTGTCTCAAAAAGAAAAATAATAATAAATACAGAAAATAACAACATATACTTAATACAGTTTAGTTTTATAAACTCCATATACATCATTGAAACATAGCTGCAGACTTCTGGAAACCATCATCTTCTAACTGGAAGGGTGCCTAGAAGAAGCAATACTTCTTTTTTCATTGTTTCAGATTTTGTTATTAGTAATAAATTTGACTTGATAATTCTTTCCTAGACTGAGGGATGACAGTTCAAATTTTCTTGCTGTTCCTAGTTTTTATTTTTATTCCTTTATTTATTTATGTGTTTACTTTTGTGACAAGAATGTCACTTGCCAATCTCTCCAGTCTTTAAAAGGAATCCTTGTAAATGTATTGTCCTTTGCCGGTGTTCTCAACACATTCTGGTAAGCCTATGACTCTGAATGAAACTACTTCTGTCAGATGTAATACAGGCCTAGCTCCTATAAATTCCTTAAAGAGAAGTAATGTGAGAACAAGCATTTCACTGTTATCTCTGAGAAGTTGTCCCTTTCCAAAATCTTAACTGGGCCAGAAAACTGTTTCAACTCATCCTCATTTAAAAAGAGGATGAGATGGAGGAATGAGAGGCTGAAGGAGATTGTGAAGGTATTTAGGGAAATACAGTCCAAAAAAAGAGGACAGCTCTCTCTCTTCTACACAAGGAAGAGAGTTTTCAAAATAATCTTTGCTGCAGCCTGCATTAATTTGTTGTTTCGTTGACACATTTTCCTATGTCTTCATTGAATTTTTGCAATAGCAAAAACCCCCAGCTAATCAATACATATTAAGAGTTTAGTGTAATAGTTAGAAATTTTTATATCACAGAATCTTGGAGTTGCAGACATGTTAGAGAGTAGAAAATTATGTAGGAATTAATTCTGAAAGGTAGTCATAAAGTAAATATAGGTAAATTATTCTATTACCAGACATCTTGTGTTATTCATTTGTAACGGATGAATAAAAACATAGTCCTTTAATAATACAGTTTGAGACAGAGATAGTATTTTCCCTCTTTTTCTTCAAGAGAAAAATATGAACAAAAAATTCCATCTAACAGAATCTCTCACCTGAACATCAGGCAGTAATCTTCATTCATAATTAGTTTTGAAAGTTAACATCTTGATAAGCACATAGAGAGTCCACAGTTATTTTCTGAGGAGAACTTGGATTGGCAAGGTCTTATGTTGCCAGTTGTATATGCAGGATACTTTCCAGGCTGTAAGAAGGAAAAAAAAAGTATGACTGACTTTAACATTAGATATATTTAAATGTACACGATTTTGAATTGACACATATTGTTAATATAAGCAACATATTTTATTATGGTTCCAGGTTTGGATAGTTCACATCTCTTTGACTTCATCAAGTATTCAGTTCCTTGCTGTCTTCTTGCCCCACC
The DNA here is from genome assembly GCA_963574355.1 of Loris lydekkerianus. Taxonomy (NCBI): domain Eukaryota; kingdom Metazoa; phylum Chordata; class Mammalia; order Primates; family Lorisidae; genus Loris; species Loris lydekkerianus. The sequence goes on along the minus strand of CAUYPK010000735.1, from coordinate 13,777 downwards.
ATCCTCACTTGCCTATGAACCTTGACTATTTCAGGATGGATGCCACCATCTTCAGGCATCACAGCCTCATCTAAGGATGTCTCACAACTGGATGAGAAGAGAGAACACCCACCTTCCCCAAGTAGCTGTTTAAGAGACAAGGGAAAGTTTTGCAAAGACTTTTCTCTCTTATCTCATTGACAAGAATTGTGTTACATGGCCACCCCTAACCTAATCCATAACAAAGATACAGGTTACCATGGTTGGCTGAAAGGAATCTTGATTTACACCCTGAGGGCTAGAGAAAAGCCCAGCTTCTTTTGAAGTTTTTGGTCCACTAATTTGTGAAAATACTTCAGCTCATATTGACAAAGATTGGGGGAACCACAAGATGTAAGTCAGACACCCCATGAAGGGGCAGTGTGTTTTGATAGTCAGTGGTGTACGGAGAGGGTTTATATTGTCCTCAAAAACAAAATTAAGGAAATCATTATTATTGACAAGTTATTTCAAACATTGAGATTAAAGTTGTTTTTATTCATTTCTACTTGGACTTGAGTCTTTTTCTAGGTAGATGTAAAATAAGTCTAATTTCCTTTTGGTAAGCCAATTGTCTGAGCATAGTATTCAAATACAGCTCTCCCGTGACTTCTAGGTTTTTCCTTCTAGTCCCCTCAGCCTTTCATTCCTTATGATTTCCAAATTCAGCGCTATGTCTTCTCTATGCATAGGTCTCATATCTATTTAACTCCTAACTAATTCTATGAAACTCGACTTTCAAGTCTCAGCTCTGGAGAGCCTTTGCAAATCCCCCATGGCCAGTAAGTACTCTGTGTCCTGTCTGGAGTCCTCTGTCTCCCCCTTCCTCCCTGTCCATATTCATTGAGTTCCATGTTCCAGTCTGTCAAAAATGTTATCAAGAGTCTATGGTTACAAGAACCATATGAAACAGGTATTAATTTTATCTCAACTTGAAGTTCAGATAAATGGGACAGTGGCTCATGCCTATAATCCCAGCACTCTGGGAGGCCAAGGCAGCTCAAGTGTGTATTGCTTGAGCTCAGGAGTTTGAGAACAGCCTGAGCAAGAGCAAGACCCCGTCTCTAAAAATAGCTGGGTGTTGTGGTGGGCCCCCATAGTCCCAGCTACCTGGGAGGCTGTGGCAAGAGGATCTCTTGAGTCCAAAAAGTTTGAGGTTGATATGATCTATGATATCATAGCACTTTACCAAGGGTGACTGAATGAGACTCTGTCTCAAAAGAAAAAAAAAAGAAATTATCTCAACTTCATAGATGACAACACTGAGGCAGAGAGAGATGAGCAATTTGCTTAGGTCATGAAGTGTTTAAATGGTGGGGCCGGGAACACTAATGAGTCCTGGCTCATGAGTATATACTCTCTGGCTTCTTCACATTCTTATTCACATCTCCAGAGCTCTCCTTGTCCCATAGGCAGTACACAGCGAAAACTTCACAAAATGTTCATTAAGTGAATGCAGGAATGAATTCATTCTCTTCTATCTAACATAGATAATCAATTTTATTACTCCAAGTTTTTGGACTACAGCGAAATAAATTGCACATGTGGAAAATAGTGCCTCCCCAGCCCCAAGATGTCTATATATCTAATCCCTAGAACCTTTGAGCATGTTATCTTATATAGGAAATTTTGCAGACGTTATTAAATTAAGGCTCTTGAGATGAGATTATTGCAGATTATCTGGGTGGGCCCAATGTAATCACAAAGGCCTTACAAGAAGAGGCCTTACATGACAATCAGAGAAGCAGGTGTGATAAGGGAGATGGGAGTTGAAAGAGATTTGAAGACTCTATGCTACTTGCCTTTTCCATGGAAGGAGGGATGATGAGCCAAGGAATGGAAGTGGCCTCTAGAAGATGGAAAAGGCAAAGAAAAATTGCCACCTCAGGGCCTCCAGAAAGAACCAAGCTGTGCTGATACCTTGAGTTCAGACTTCTGATCTCCAGAACGTTAAGAACATTAATTTGTGTTGTTTAAAAGATACTTTGTTGCAGAGGCAGGAGAATATTATAGTATAGATACTTTTTTTGACCTGGTTAAAATGTTTCTATTAATAACAGCCTGTATTGGTGTAGTCCTCTTGATACTGACTACACTGTGATTTCATGCTACAAGTACATTAATTTGAAAACATAAATTGTCTCCATGTTCACTCTGGCTTTCTTCTTTAAAGTCTCTTAGTTGGCATCTGTCCCTTTATGTTGCCAAACACTTCTGGAGTGTCACCACCACCCTCGTCCCTGTCATTGGCTTTCATTGAGGCTGCTTTGAATGAAGTTTGTCTCTTAAGATTAAGGCCACAGTGGCCTGGAGGTCAATTCATAATAAATAACAAATTTCCTTTATTCTTTGCATTGCCTTCTTACCATGAAGTCTACATGATGTTATTTGTTACAGAAATGGCCACAACTTTTTAGAATCTAAATTTGTAAAACATCTATAAGAGAAAAAGTGATTTCAAGTCAAATCATAAAGCATCTCAATGTCAAAGCATTTTGAATTCTGACAATCAGGCTTCAGGCTTTAATTGGACAATTACACTAAGTACAGAAAATATTTATTATTGTAGTTAGTTTTGTGTACCTACTTACAACTTTGTATTTTATAAATAACCTGGTCTTGTTATTCCTCCTGTGAAATAGATACATTATCCATAGCATACTCCCCTAATACGATTTTAACTAGGTGAATTAGTACATCTGATCCCCTAACAGGGGTATGCAACCTCTGGTCCATGGGCTGTATGCCAATTAAGCAAGGACAATTTTTGCTTATCTGTGGTGGTGTATATCGCAAAAATTATGCAGGGCTTTTTTTTTTTGTTCCTTCTCATCAGCTTTCCTTAGTGTGAGTGTTTTTAATGTGTGACCTAAGACAACTCTTCTTCCAATGCAGTGTAGAGAAGCCAAAAGTTTGGACACCCCTGCTGGCACATGTTTCTTAAAGTATGGCCCCTAAAAAAGCATCAGCAATGTCTGAGAGTCTATTAAGTTTTTTTAAAAAAACCTTTGGCCACACCCTAAACTTGCAGAATCAGAAACCCTGGGGTAGAAGCCAGCAATTGGTGCGAGGGCTGGGGCTATCTTAGGTGATCTAAGGTGATCTGGGTCAGACTGTCAGAGCATCAAACTCCCTTTTAGCAAAGTCATTTTAGAATTCAGTGGTTCAGAATCCTTGGGTAGAATTTTCTTCTATAAAAATCTGAGTACATGCATGATTTATTTTAAGCAAAGAAAGACATGACAATACTTAAGTAAAGAAAAATCTTTAAGAAAAAAACAAAAAAGATTATTTTCTTCATAAAGCAAATCATCAATTCCATATTTCCTGATGCTCTTAGGAAGTTATTTCCTCTTGTTTTTATGACATTCTATTTATGTCTAATAGTTACCATACTAGGATAAATAGTATTGCTTTACAAGTCTGCTGTGCTTTGAATGTCTGTATTCCACCCAAAGTTCATGGGTTGGTACCCAATCCCCAATGCAATACTATTAAGAGGTGAGGTCTTTAGGAGGCAATTGAGTCATGAGGACAGTACTCTCATAATCTGGATTAGTTCCCTTATAAAAGAGGCCCCAGAGAGCTGCCTTGGCCCCCCTACCATGTGAAGACACCAAAGGTGCTGTCTAGAAAGAAATGAGCCTTTTCCAGACAATAAATGTACTGGCATATTGATCTTGAACTTCTCAATCTCTAGAACTATGAGAAAAAAATGTTTGTTATTTATAAGTAAATGTTTACTTTACTCTGTTATGGCAGCCCAAATAGGCTAAGACATTGTCTGCTAGTCTACCAGCATCATCAAGTAGTACATGTCTGTTCACCACTGTATTCTCTGACCTAGCCCAACACATGACACATGTACAGTCTCAATTAATACTGTATGTAGTCTGAATGCTTATTCCCTCCACACCACCTCTCAAGGGAGCAGCAATATCTATAACTCCTGTTTGTCTAATGCCTAGAATGCCACTATACTAGACATATAATGGGTTCTTATTAAACATGTAAATGAATAAATGAATTAAATCATGATGTACAAATCAAATTCCATTACCACATTCAGTTTACATTCTGATATAATATAAAGTTTTTCTGAAAATAAGTAGGTATGGCCTGGTACCAAAGAAATTTTTGTTGCATTAAGTCTTTGCAAATATATTTGATGTTAGATAATTTAGATTGCACAACATACTTCTGTAGAAATGAAGAAAGCCAGCTGGCAAAACCATAGAAAATCATTTTAGACATTAACCTGAATTTGGGCCAGAATCTATTTTATCATGTCTGAACTAAAACACAGAGCATAAAATAATGACTAGTCATATTAAGTAGAGTAAAACCTCTGTACATTGACCCCTTAGGGGACTGTAACAAACTGGTCAACATATGGAGGTGGTCAACATAAGGAACTAGGTCTACTGTACTGATATGTATATGTGGTATATGTCTGGTCTATGAAAATTAGGTCAACTTAAGGAGGTGGTCAATGTAAGGAGGTGGTCAACTATGGAAGTTCTACTGTACTTACACTATAAAATAATAGGAAATGCTGATAATACATGATTCCAGGAACAATACAGTAATGAGTTTATATTAAACCTGTTACTGCAAGTTTGCCATGCAATTTTCTTCTTAATTAAATGGGACTTAATTAAACTAAAAAGCTTCTACACAGCTAAGGACACAACAATCAAGGCAAACAGACAACCTTCAGAATGGGAAAAGATAATTGCATGCTACAAATCTGACAAAGGACTGACAACCAGAATCTACAGAGAACTCAAGTTAATCAACAAAAAAAGAGCAAACAATTCCATTATCAACAGGCAAGAGACATGAACAGAACCTTCTCTGAAGAAGACAGATGAATGGCCAAGAAACACAGGGGAAAATGCTCATTGTCTCTAATCATCAGAGAAATGTAAATGAAAGCCACTCTGAGATATCACCTAACCCCAGTGAGAATAGCCCATATCACAAAGTCCCAAAGTTGCAGATGCTGGTGTGGATGTAGAAAGAAGGGAACACATTTACACTATTGGTGGGATTGCAAACAATATAGTCTCTCTGGAAAGAAGGATGGAGAATTCTTAAAGAGCTAAAAGTAGACCTTGCATTTAATACTCCAATCTCATCATCACTAGGTATCTACTCAGAAGGAAAAAAAAAATCATTTCACCATAAGGATATATGCACCAGAATGCTTATCACAGCTCAATTCACAATCGCCAAGAAGTGGAATCATCCCAAGGCCCATCAACTCATGAGTGGATAAACTATGGTATATGTTTACCATGGAGTAGTATTCAGCCATAAAAAGATGAAGACTTTACATCCTTTGTATTAACCTTGATAGAGTTGAAGAACATTCTCCTTAGTAAAGTATCCTAACAATGGAGGAGCAAGAATCCAATGTATTCAATACTAATACAAAGCCAGTAGATGAACAACTATATGCCCACACAAGAGAAAAACAATTAAATTGGAAAGAGGTGGGGAAAGACGGAAGGGGTCGAGAGGACCGGTGTGCTCCCACCTAATGGGCACAATGAAAGGATATATGGCACACCGCCTGGCTGAATGGCTAAACCACAACTTGGACTTTGCCTGACAAATGCAAACAATGTAACCTAGTCATTTGTACCCTCATATTAATCTGAAATTTTAAAAAGTGACATGCTTTTCCAATCTTTCATAGTCATAGTAGATTTCTTGAAAGGATCCAGTCTTTGGTTTTCTAACTGGATATATAGAGAACGAACTCTGTAGGAATTTTGGTGGGTTTTTTTTTTTTTGTTCTTGTTGTTGTTGTCTTCTTTTAAATGGCTTTTATAGATACAGATGGATACATTATAATAGAATACCGAATAACAGAGTCCCCATAAAACAAGCTTTCTTTAGATTTGCTTAACCTTTAAACAAAGTTAAACACCTTTCTTTATTGCTGTCTTTATATAATCTTTTATCATGCTAATATGCATTGTGTATGGTCTTGGGGGAGCAGTTAGAATTCAATTTCCTTTGCTTTGAAATCCTTTGTTCTGGGGGCAGCGCCCGTGGCTCAGGGCCAGTAGGGTGCTGGTCCCATATACCAGGGGTGGCGGGGCCCTGGCCAAAAACTGCAAAAAAAAAAAAAAATCCTTTGTTCTTAGAACTCAGATTAGCATCTATCAATAGGACACAACTGAGGAAGGCAACTTGATTTCAAAAGCAAGCATTGAAATGACATTTACAAAGAGAAGAACTAGTAAAACCCACAGGACACTGCATCGAGCCCTGTTTATCACTCAATAGTCCATTCCCAGATGGATCTTTATTTTTAAGGATGAAAGGAAAACCATAATTTCTACAGGAAAGGAAGAAGGGAGGAGAGAGAGAGAAAGAAAGAAATGTTAACGTAATTGAAAATACAAAGATTAGTCTGAAATTTTTTTTTTAAGTACTAATGACATAAATGCGCCACTTTTTATTAAAATTTCATCAAAATTTGAAACTTGGCAATTAAGTTATAGCTGTTCTTTTCAGTTACAATTTTCTTTGTATGTCAGAGGCAATTGAAGGATTTCCTAACAAAAGCATTAGATCCCTCTTCCTCTGACTCACCAAATGAATGTCCATGCCATGGCTTTGGGCCAATCCAGACCTAGGTTTGAGTTTTATTCTATTCAGGACTGGTTTTTCTCTCTTTATATTATCTCTATGACATCTAGCTACCAAAGTTTATTACTGTTAGACGTGAGAATGAACGCAAAGCCTCTCTTCAGCATTCAATGGACATTCCTTTTTGCTTTACCTGACCTCTCGTCTGTGGAGCTCTTTCATTTACTTGTGGCTGCCATATTCTGCCTTGTGTTACTAGCTGACTGTTAATAAGAATTTGTCTTAAATCTCTTTATGTTCCCTCCTATGCCCCAGTTGTAAATATTTATCCCTGTTCCTTTTTAAAAAGATAACTATGCTTTCGATTCTGTTGGCTCAGTATTTTTTTTTTGTTACAAAATAAAAAACAAAAGTTACAAGATATCTAGAGAACAATTAACTTTGTGCTGATTTTATTATAAAATCCTAGAAGGACTGAGTCAGAGAAGACAGAGTTCACTATTGTGCTTTGGTTTTGGAGAGTGAAGATGGTAGGGTGGGAGAGGCAGGTTTTTTCTAGAAAGAAAGAGAAAAGAAACCTAAACAGAGAAAGAGTTTGGAGATTAGCCCAAGACTGAGAAACAAAACTGTGCTTATGGGTCCCTAGGATATTATCACGCAAAGCACAGCTCTAGGTGATGAGACCTCGGGTGGGGTGATCCAGGGATGGGAGAAACATGTGACAGGGGGAGCACAGGCGAAATGGAGAGGTAGGGATCAACAAGATGACCACTGAGGACTTTCTGGATACCCTTCATCATCAGGTTGTAAGTTCCAGAAGGTCAAGAATTTCGGTTGCTTCCCCAATGGCCAACTATACTCGTAGTACCTCGAACAGTGCCTGGCAAAGAAAAAGCACGTAATAAAGAGGTATTTAATCATTCATTGCATACAAAGTGTGTTAATGACATGAAGGAAGAAAGTTTAAGTAACATGGGGAAAAAGAAGGACATGTCAAGATGACACGAGATTTCACAAGTGGGTAGATGGGAGAAAAAAGCATTATCACTAACAAAAATAAGTAAGTTGAAAAGCTGCTTGGTCTAGAAGACTAAAGAGTTTGTTTGTGAATGTGTTGACTCTGCTTTCTTACAGTATGTTGCCTACAGTGGGTGCTGATAAATACATGTGGAACTGAATGCTCAGCAAGCAGTTGGAGGTACAAGGCTAAGACTTAAGAAAGTAGTCAGAGCTAGTCTCTCTGTGAAGGGTGGTCAGAACCCCTGAGAGATCTCAGATACAGATGTGTTAGGAGAGGGGGGTACTAAACTGAAAAAAGGACATGCACATTTTCTGAAGTTATGTGCAAATGAACTTATGCATTATTCCAGGGCTAAGTAAAATTTAGGGACAACTTCCAAATATTTAGCATTGGTATTTTATTGCTTACTAACCTATGGATTAGAATTTTGTCTACTTGAGAGATTCTCAGTGGTAGGACTATTAGCTCCAATGGGTCCAGGAAGATTCAAAATATTCAATTTCATAGTGTATAGACCAATAAAAACTTTTATCAGTTACACAAAATTTTGGGAATCCAAAGTCTAGGACTATATTTGATTTGGGTAAAATACATTAATTGACAAGTGGCATACAGTTAAATTCCGCCTGCTTCTATCTCTTTCTCTAAGCAAAACCAAAATTATAAATGTTTCTTTTTAGTCCCGTAGGCAGGGAATTAGAAGATCCTGCCTTTTATTGGATAGTAATAGGGTGATGATGATGGTTGAGGTTATCAGTATGTACTGCTTTTGAAGTGCTGCAGATAGCTGTCTGTGTAGTTAATGTATCACCATGCGGTTGACATACTCATCACAAGTAATAGGCATTGCCATTAATGTATATGATTTGGAAAAACTGCTATCAATATGGCATTTTGAGTATAGGAAACAAAATGTTTATATGAAGATACAATAAAAACAATAAAAAATTGTAGTAAAACAGTACTAGTTTAAAACTTCTACTTCAGATGTTCACAAGTAGTGTCTTAGTCTGGGCTGCTATAACAAAGTATTAAATACTAGAGACTGGGTGGCCTTTATTTCTTAGTTCTGAAGGCTGGAAGTGGGAGATCAGGGTGCCAGCGTGGCTGAACTCTGGTGAGGGTTCTCTTCTGTCTTCTTGTTATATCATCACATGGTAGAAAGGGGGTTAGAGAGAGACCTCTGAGTTCCCTTTTATAAGGACAATGAGCCTATTCATGAAGGATCTACACCCATGGCCTAATTACCTCCTAAAGTTTCCACTTTCTAATACCATCACATGGCAGGGTTAGGATTTCAACATACGAATTTTAGGGAAACACATTAGGTCCATTGCAAGTGGTTCCTTGTATTCAAGGCTCTTTAATACTGATACTGGTTCTCTTATATTATTATGTCTTGTAGTATAATAAAGAGTTCCTAGTAAAGAGTAGAAGGGAAGAACGGAAGTACTGGATTTGCATACTCCTAAGGAGCTGCTAAACTTGTTTCCCCTGTGATGAGCCTAACACCATTATAAGTGCCACTTCTACCACTATAGTTACCTTAAAAATAGGATCTTTCCCTTGTGAAGGAATTTATTGAAAAAAAAAAAATCAGAGTAAAAATAATAGTTGCTTTTTCCATTTACACTGTCAGGGCACTACCACCTCTCACCTGTCACCCCTCTCCCCAGCAATAGACCCTGTGGGTCCTACAGATTCTTACTCATCTCTAAAGAGAAGGGAGTTCAGGTGTGAAAAAGTCCTGATTGGCCAGGCGGACTCATGACAAGGGTCTTGTAGAAAGGTTTTAGTAATCTAGATTTTGCTCAACCCTGGAAAAAATATTCTAGTTTTGAGGAACCAGAACTGGAACAGTGGGAACTGGGAACTAGTATAATTTCATTTTAGTTGACAGTTTGATACCCATTCACAAAGAGCTAATTAAGGCTTCCCAGGATTTTCATTCAATTTACCATGGTCACGAGTGTTTTCCTTAAATGTTATACTCTATAATAACAGCCATTACGTTTTCTCGTATTACTCATATCTTGAATAGAAAGGCACTAACTATGTCAAGGATATCAAAAGAGGGTTTTGGAGGTTAATTTGGGCTCAGATCTCAGTTTTGAAACATATTAGCTCTGGAACCTTGGACAAATCATTCAACTTCTCTGGGATTACAAGTCTCATGCCTATAATCCCAGCACTTCAGAAAGCTAAGGTGGGAGGATTGCTTGAGGCCATGAGTTTGAGCAAGAGACCAGAATGAGCAACAAGATGAGACCCCATTGCTACAAAAAAAAAATATATATATATATATATATATAAATAAATAAAAAATAATAATAATAAAACTACTTGAGTGCCATGGTGGCAAGCACCTATAATCCCAGCTACTTAGTAGCTGAGGCAGCGTGACTGCTTAAATCCAGAAGTTTGAGGTTGCAGTGAACTATGATGATGGCATTGCACTCTAGTCCCAGAGAACAGAATGAGACTATCTCAAACAAAACAAATCAAAACAAAACAATATAATCTATAAGAAACTACCCAGCATCTGGAAGTTGTATAGTAAACGTAACTCCCACCTTGCCCTTCTGTTTTCCCCCATCTTCTTTGGCACCCCTTTGGTTATCTTCAAAACCAGAGTGTGTATAGGCCTCTAGCACCAACTTTGTATCCCATCAGTGTGTTGAAAAGCTACTGTCTTATAAGTATCCTCATGATGATATGAGAATTCCTTGCAATTTTGGGAGTTGATGAGTTCTTCTAATTCTGAGACTGAGAATAATGAATGTCCCATAACCATCACTATGCTAACAGTGCACACACACCTTTACAACAGCAGCCTTGGTAATGACTCATTGTAAAAACAACTGACACGCCCACTTCCCCAACAAGTAAAACTCAATGTAGTATGTCTGTAAGCAATTGCATATAAAAATCCCTAAAGTATAGAATTTTTTGAAAAAAATTTTAGTTACAAAGTCAACAGGTGCTTACAGTGAAAACCAAACATTCAGAAATGTTTTTACAAACACCCACACGAAGAGAGCCAGACTCTGTACACCACCTACCATGACAGACAAAGGTTTAAACTAAGAATATTAAGCATAATTAATGGACCAAGAAAATGGCTAAAGTTACCTGTCAACTCTGACAGAATGATCTGGCACAATTCTGAAGTAGAAATAAAGAGAAAGGCTTCACAGACAGGTGGGAAGGGTGTAATACCTCCTTTCTCTGAGTGTGTAGAAAGCTTCTCAGCAACTAGAATAATTCCTCCTGGTGTGACCAGAGTAGCTATGAGCCAGTGAAGTGATCTTACATCCCTTTCCCTCTGCCCTCTCTGATAGGTGGCTTGTTGACTTGAGGCCAAAAAATCTTCTAAGAAAGTTAGGGAACTTTAATAAGGATTTTGAAATTCAAATCCTAAAAAGCCTTGTAAGTTCAATAGCAATCACCAAATAGCCCTCTAAAAAAGAAGTACCATTTTACACTTCCATAAATAATTATCTGACACTTTTTGACAAAACTGGAATTCACTGATCTTTTTAGTTTGGGCCAATCATTTCTCATTTTTGTTTACTTTTTCTTAAATATTATTATATTAAAAAGACACTGACATTTTGTACATGCTTGAGAACATTATTATTTCTTCTGTGAATTGCTTGTTTATGGCCTGTTTTCCTTCTTTTTTTTTTTTTCCAGTGAAAAGCTTTAATGAGATTTCTGTATCCCAGCAGATGACCCACTTATTTAAATACCACAAAATAGTTAATACTACAGAATTCCTTGATGACATGACAATTTAATCAGCCTTTGGCAATTGGGTATAATTTAATCAGCATGAGAGTTGAGAAGACTTTACCCCCAGTGAGCACACTGCCTCTTGAGTTTGCCTTCTCCATGGACCCCAAATCTGAGCCTGGTCCTGGGACCTGCTCCTTCTTTTCTAGAAGGATTTTTCTGAGCTTTTACTGTTCCTATTCTAAGACCACTTTTACCTGCAAATCACGAGCATCCTGTTTGCTCAGTCAGCTCTTTAAGGCCGCCTCTGCAGAGGTTCAACTTATTGGCGGTTAATGTAATTAAGTTAAATTTGTTAATTTGTTTATAAAGTCCTTTGTGAGTCATGAACAGTAAAAGCGGAACAAATATGGGACACCTGTCGCTTATGTTACATTCTGGGCACCTGCATAAGCTCTTGGTAAGAGCATTCTTAGCGGTGGCCTTTGTGGAGGGAAATGTGTCAACAACTTTAAATACACTCACCCTTTGATTCAGCATTCTATTTCTATGGTGTTATACTATAGATATATGTCTATGAGCATCCACAGAAATAAACTGGAAAAAAGCTAAGTATCCATCAAGACAAGAATGGCTGAATAAGTTGAGATATGTTTATACCAGGCCTACTATGCAGCTATTTAAAGTGAGTTAAATTTACACATGGTGTTATGGAAAGACTGCTAAAATGCACTGTTAAAGAGCAATAAAGGAGAATTCAGAACAGAACATACCCATTTGGACAGCAAGTTGACCCAGCACCATTTATTGAAAAGACATTTCTTTCCCAGATGCTCTGCAGTGCCAACTTTGTCATAAATAAGAATGACTATCTATGTGGCATCGTTTCTGAACTCACTATTTTATTCCACTGCTGTATTTGCCTGTCCTTATGCCAATACTGTATTGTCTTAAATACTTTAGCTTTCTAATAAGTTTTCATATACAGTTTCAACTTCAATTCTTCTAGATGACCCTGGGTATTCTTGGCTGTTTGTATTTCCATGACAGTTTTAAAATCAGTTGATTTTAATTTCACATGTAAAACTTACTTATCTTAAAATTTAGATTGCATTGAATCTGTGTGTCAGTTGAGGGCAACATCGAGGCTTCCATTCTATGGTCATGGCATATCCTTCCATTTATTTAGATCTTTTAAAATTTCTTTCAATAATGCGTTACCAATTTCTGAGAATAGGACTTTTATAGCTTTCATTAGACTCATTCCTAAGTAGCTTATGTTTTTGATACAATTTATAAATGGTATTGTTTTGATGTAGTTCACTTATCCAATCTTCATGAATTTACAGAGAAATTTCTGATAACCAAGAGACACCATTAAAAGAATGATATGAAAAGCTATGCATGTTTACATTTAACAATAAAAATACATACACAGCGCTGCAAAATAATAATAAAAAGACGGACAATCCAGTTTTTTAAATGGGAAAAATACATGAACAGGTATTTCCTGAGACGATTTACAAGGGGCCAGAAAACACAAAAAAATGACTCAGGGAAATCAACATTAAAATCACAATGATATACCATTGTATAATCATCAAAATCCACTAAAATTTAACATCAAATCCTTATGATAGTGTCAGGTAGTACATATGTGTAGCACAATTAGAACTCTCATATTCCCAAAAAATAGGAAATAGCATTTGAAAGACAGGCAATAACTCCTAAAATTAAGCAGAGCAAATATGCCCCAGCAATTACACATCTATTATTCCACAATAGTAATGAAACATATGAGCAGCAAAAAATTTGAACAAAGTATTGATAGCAGCATTGTACACAATAGCCTCAAACCAAAAACAAGACAAATATTCGTTAGCAGTAAAATAGATAATTGTGATATTTTATATGTCAGAATCTAGTGTATTCTATGTAGATCTCACATCTATATTTCTGTATATTAGAAGTGTCACGATAATAAATTACTGCTCCCATAGATAAATTATGCAAATATAATGTTGACTGTAAGTAGCTTAACACAGGAGAACACATTTTGTATAGTCACATTTATCCAGACAAACTATTGTTTTAGGATTCAGGATATAAAAGGATGGTGACTGGAAAAGGGCATAAAGAGGGCTTCTGGGAAGCTTGTCACATTCTGCAGGGTGTCCCAACAGTTACCTCTGAAGTGGTCATGCACAGGGAAAATGGGAAATTGTAGCTACATGGACCTTTATTCATAAAATATTCTTTTTTTATTGTTAAATCATAGCTGTGTACATTAGTGCAATCAAGGGGTACAATGTGCTGGTTTCATATACAATCTGAAATATTCTCATCAAACTGTTCAACGTAGCCTTCATGGCATTTTCTTAGTTATTGTATGTAGAC
>CAUYPK010000733.1:0-10134 GCA_963574355.1 Loris lydekkerianus | reverse complement strand
TCTTTTGCATCAGTGTGGAGGTTAGGTTCTGTCCTTTAATTTCTGAGTTCTTACTTTGATGCTGATCCATTGTGATGGTCAGTGTGTAGATCAGGTTGAAGTATTTCCTGTACAGCTGGTCTTGTTGTGGCGAATTTCCATAAATGATTTGATTTCTCCGTCAATTTTAAAGCTTAGCTTAGCAGGGTACAGAATTCTGGGCTGGAAGTTGTTCTGTTTAAGTAGATTAAAGGTAGATGACCATTGTCTTCTTGCTTGGAAAGTTTCATTAGAGAAGTCTGCAGTCACTCTGATGGATTTGCCCCTGTAGGTCAACTGATGCTTACTCCTGGAAGCTTGCAGAATCTTTTCTTTTGTCTTGACTTTGGACAGGTTCAACACAATGTGTCTTGGAGAAGCTCAGTTAGATTTGAGGCAACCTGGGGTCAGATATCCCTCTGACAGCAGTGTGTTAGAATCTTTGGTGATATTTGGGAAATTTTCATTTATAATATTCTCTAGTATGGCTTCCATTCCTCTGGGGCATTCTTCTTCCCCTTCTGGGATTCCTATAACTTGTATATTGGAACGCTTCATAAAGTCCCATAATTCTGCCAGTGATCATTCTGCTTTCTCTCTCTCCTTTTCTGCCTCTTTAACTATCTGAGTTATCTCAAGAACTTTGTCCTATACCTCTGAAACTCTTTCTTCTGCATGGTCTAACCTGTTGCTGATACTTTTCATTGTATCTTTAAGTTCCCTAATTGACTGGTTCAGTTCCTTCAGCGCTGCTATATCCTTTCTGTATTCTTCATATTGTTCATCTCTTATTTGATTCTGTTTTTGGATTTCCTTTTGGTTATTTTCCACTTTATTAGCAATTTCCTCCATTGTTTCCATCATTTCTTTCATTGTTTTCATCATGTGTATTCTAAATTCCCTTTCTGTCATTCCTAACATTTCTTTACAGGTGGAATCCTCTGCAGTAGCTACCTCATGGTCCCTTGGGGGGTTATTCTGGACTGGTTCTTCATGTTGCCTGGAGTTTTCTGCTGATTCTTCCTCATGAGTGATTTCTTTTATCTGTTTCCTTGCCCTCATTTTCCTTTCACTTCCTCTTGCTTTTTAAGTTCCTGTGCCTGTGGACTAAGGTTTCGATGAGTCCTTTTGGTACAGGACCAGAAGGATGAGGAGGTTGAAGAGCAAGAAGGGAAAAAAGAAAGAGAAAGAGAGAGAAAAGAAAATAGAGAAAGGAGAGGGGGTGGGTAAAAGGGAATATTGACAAAAAGAAGAGAGGCAGAGAAAGAGGGAGACAGAGTAATATAGGTGTACAGTAGGGTATTTTGACACAAGCTTAAAAAAAAAATTCAACCTCTGGGGGTGCCCGGTTGGATGGTTCCCTTGAGGTCAGCAGCTCTTTGCTAATTTGATTGGACACAGTACCCCACCTCCACCAAGTAGAGAGAAAAGGCAAAAATGCTATAAATCAAACCAAAACAAGCAAACAGAAAACTTTACGGGATAAAATTGGGTGAAAAACCAAATAATAGGGGTAGAAACACTAGCAAAAATGAAGTTCTAATTAGTGAAAAAGGCAACAATGGGAAATTATATTTAAACTAGAAAAATGGAGAATGAAGAGAAAGAAAAAAAAAAGGAAAAGAAAAAATCTGTATCAGAAAAGGTTGAAATTAAAAAACAAAACAACAACAAAATAAAAAACAAACAAACAACAACAACAAAAAAAGCAGTATATATATTTTGTTGAACATTGTCTGGGCAACAGGTGGTCTTCTGGGGTATGAGATGTTAATCACAATGCTGATACGACTGGAGGCCTTCACTGATTTCTCAAACCCCAAAGGGTGGACACCCTAAATCTCTCTTCAGCCCTCTTAAAGGCACTTTAAACTTCTAAACTTGGCTAAGCAGAAGCTTTCCCAGGAATGTGCTTGTTACTGGGATCACTGCTGAAGTGGCTATCCACTTACTCAGTGTGCCAAAACTGGTCTCACTCTGCCCGTGAGGGTTAAGGCTGTAAGGTAGCTCAGTCCCTGCCTTTAGGCTGCTCAGTCACTATGTTACTAGCTCCCACCCAATCCTTGCTCTGCAACCCTGAGGGCGGACCTTGCTGGGGCAGTTCTCTCACAATGGCTCCCTGTAGGCCACAGCCAAACACTATTAGCTCCGTCCGGCTCAGTGGCTCCTGCTCAAGCTCCCCAAGGCAGTTCAACTGAGTGCCTAGTCCAAAAGCACCAAAACAATTCACAGATAAGGTCTTTCCAGTTTGCAGTCTCACTGCTGTGCTGTACTTACAGCTGCCAGCAGGATTAGACCAATCAAACACAGGCAACCACTTGCCAGTTTTCCACTGTTTTTGTCCTCCTCTTGGGGTCCAGAAGTCTCTCGCTGACTCCCTGTATCATCAAAGGGATGATTATAGGCAGATCCCACCAGCCAGAGATGCCTGGAGTCTTATCTCCCAGACTCGTGGTGCCTAGTTGCAGGGAAGATGTTACCTGGCCACCATCTTGCTCTCACTCCTTTGCCCTTATTAATTTTTTTGAGGCAGGGTCTCCCTCTACTGCCCAGAGCTGGAGTACAATGATCCCATCAGTGTACTCACTGCAACCTTGAACTACTCCACTCAACGATCCTATGTTGCTCCCTCATGTACATCTTTTTAATAGCTTTTCCTAATTTTCTGGTGCTAAAGATGAGCTGGACTCATGCTGTGTTTTTCCTGCCCCAGGCCTGGAATAGGCCTTCACCCAAGTAGCCTTAGTTTCCTTTTACTTAGAAAAAGGTATTAGAAACCAAAATCAGGACAAGGGATGTGCTGGCTGCTACTGAACTGTCACTGCTCCTGAACCTGGGCGGACAGAGCTGGGGCTAATCATCCTTCACATTCATACATGTTGTGAATGGATGTGTGTCCATGCATGAACTTGAGTGTCTTTCTGGTGCCTCTGAATAAGACACAGCACCAGATCTGGGCACCCGCAGCACAGTGGTTATCGAGCCAGCTACATACACTGAGGCTGGAGGGTTCAAACCTGGCCCGGGCCTACTAAACAACAATGACAACTGCAACAAAAAATAGCTGGACATTGTGGCAGGCACCTGTAGTTCCAGTTACTTAGGAGGCTGAGGCAAGAGAATCTTTTAAGCCCAAGAGTTGGAGATTTCTGTGAGCTGTGATACCACCACACTCTACCGAGGGTGACAAAGTGAGACTCTGTCTAAAAAAAAAAAAAAAAAAAAAATCACAACCAGGGTCCTTCCCACCTGTCTTTTCCTTAATTGTAACTTTTTCTTTGACAGGAAAAAATTTATTCCCATGGTCTACAGTTTATTTTCTCACCCCTCATCCTGCTCTACACGTAAAGTGGCTACAGAATTGCTCAGCTATGCCGGAGAGAAACAGACTCCCCCTGGAACCCTCGCTGGGACCAGATCCTTTAGTCAGTTTTACAGTTTCCAGCCAAAACACCCTTTGCCAAAATTGCTCAGGTGAGCCCCCACTTGCAGTGCAGTGCATCACGCATCTTTATTTTTTATTTTTATTTTTTGCCGTTTTTGGCCAGAGCCAGGTTTGAACCCACCACCTCCGGTATATGGGGCCGGCACCCTACTCCTTTGAGCATCTTTAACACAGTTGATTCACTGGCCACCCAACCATTTCCCCCAGGATCCCTACCTTTTCTGGCTGACTGAAGTTCACTTTGTTCTGCACCTTTGACCAAGGCCTACATCCTGGATCCGCCCCTCAGCAGCACTCAGAGCAGTACCCTCGCCCTGAAAGTTACCTTCTGTGTCTCCTGTTGGCTGATCCCACCCTCACCCCCAAGCCCTGGCAGCTGCTAATGTGTGTTCTGGTCCTACAGTTTTTCCTTTCCCAGATGGCAGATTAACGGGATCACACGGCGTGGAGGCTTCGGGGCTCTGGGGTTTGGCTTCTGTCCTTCAGCAAAGCTCCTGCAGGACTCCCGGTGCTGTGCATGAACGCAGAGTGTTCCTGCACTGCCTGCCGAGTGGAGACACTGCAGCTAGCTCGTCCGCTCCTGCTGAAGGACACCCAGGCCCCTTTGTTTTTTGGCAGTTATGGATTGAGTTGTTATAAACACACAGATTTCTGTTTTGAGTTTACTTGGGCAGCTGCCTGGGAGCTGGCTGGAGCTTATGCGCTGACTGCACGTTTGACTTTGCTGAGAGGCAGCCAAGCTGTCCAGGGCCCAGGGCCGCTGTCCCCAGGGCTGCTGTCCCCTGAGCCCCGCAGCTCCACACCCTTCAGCCTTGGACACTGTCAGGTGTTGTTTTCGATTTTTCTCCATCCCTGTCTGGAATTTATTTTTGTTCTAGTCTGAAAGAAAGTTTTGTTTGTCTTTGTAGAGAGTTGCCAATCCTTCAAAACACCCTTCTGTTCCTTCGTCCCATTGCCACCGACTTAACTGCATGAGGCAGGAGCTGCACCTGGTTAGCCTTTTCTATTGCAGTGACCAGAGTGTTCACCCCTTCCCAACATCACTGAAATGAAATTAGCTGATAAAATTCTTTGACATAAATCAAATGAACTGATTGGTTCTATTATTTTGTTCTTTTTGTAGCTGCTACATATACAGGAAAAGAGAGAAGGGCTGACAATTTTTTTTCTTTTTTGGCTTACCCAAAACAAGCTCATAAGTCTCTGGTTTCAGAAGGCAAACAGAAACTTAAGTCCCATTGCCAGAGTGCAACATTTTTAAGACAGGTGCAACAGGAAGCCTTCCTCTGACCACCCCACTTCTGCAGACGCACAGAAGTAGGAGCCCAGAGGCCCATGATTGTCTGCTCTGCAGCTGGAAGACCCTTCCAAGCTCAGACACACCTGGGCCGGTGTCCCCAGCCCCAGGGCTGTTGGGAACTGGGCCACACAGCATGACCGCCTGAGCCCCACCTTCCCTGCCATTCCCCCACCTCATGTCTATGGAAAAACCATCTTCTGTGAAACTAGTTCCTTGTGCCAAGAAGGTTGGGGACCACAGCTTTAGGGCAGATTTGGGGTGGAAACGAGACTTTGGTCCTGCAGCCAGCACTAGCGAAGGATTTTCCTGCTGCAGCCTCAGTGGAAGTTCCAATGTCCTCTGAGCGTCCAGGAGGTGCAGCCTGCCGGTCCTTGTGGTCTGGGTCTCAGAGGGCACCGTGGGAAGATGGAGCCGGCAGCTCTGGCCCTTGCCTTGAACCAGAACAGAAAGGGATCCAGGGACCAGAAACTTCCCTGGGGCCCCCAGCATCCCATCCTTCCCAGTCACTGGCAGACCATGTCGCGTTATTCCAGAAACCACTGTAGGAGGGTTGTGAGTCCCCTCCATGTCCTCCGCAGAAAGAGACAAGAAGTTGCTGCTCCCTGCAGCTGAACCCTTCTGACATCGTAACCATCAGGGACAGCAGACTTCTGGGGTTTAACTTCTTCAGCTCCGGGCAGCTGCATGGGGCAAAGCAGCCCCCGCGTCCCTGGCTTAGCAGAGAAGCTGCTTTTGCCAGTG
This sequence comes from Loris lydekkerianus, assembly GCA_963574355.1. Taxonomy (NCBI): domain Eukaryota; kingdom Metazoa; phylum Chordata; class Mammalia; order Primates; family Lorisidae; genus Loris; species Loris lydekkerianus. Next base: position 4,630 of record CAUYPK010000733.1, on the reverse strand, counting down.
GTCAGAAGTGCCAGTGGTTTCAAAGGCACACTCGGTTACTTCATGGTTAACTCATGCAGAAATGAAAGCAGCGCTGTGAAGATCAAAACTCACAATAGGAAAAAAAGAGGTGTGTGGAGGGTTTTAATAGATGGTGCCAGGCTCCAAGGTACATCCCTCCTCAAACCTGCCCATCCTCACTGGGCATCTTGACCATGGTGCCTAAAGCTGGACACGTCCCAGGCTCCATCCCAGGCCTGATGGTGGCAGCTTCACAGAGGCACACAGAGGGGCCCGGAGCTCCTGCATCAGCCAGATGGGAGGGAGACAGGGCTGCAGGAAAGGCTGCCCCAAGGGGTGGAGCCAGTGCCTGGCTGACAGGAGCTGGAACTGTGCAGAAGGACCAGCGTCTGCAGGACTTAGGAGACAAGAAAGCAGAAGCAGGGTGTGTTCTCTGTGTGTGGTTCAGGACAGACGAGGGGTCAGGTGTGCAGACGGGTGAGTAGCCCCTTCCCGGGCACCACCCACCATCAGGAAGGGGACCACTGAAGGACCCCATCTGCCATCAGGTCTATCCACGGGTCCCACTTTAAGGGCCCTCACCTTGGTGTCCCTGCAGATGTGATGGCAGGTGCAGGCTGACTCAGGGCCACTGCCCCTAAACATCCCTCCGGGTCTCAGCCTCAACCTCCTCCAACACTTAAGGTGCCTTTCCCAAGTCAATTCCACTTCGGCAGCTTCTCTGTGGTGCAGGGCAGCGGGTCCTCAGCAGCCACCGAGAAATCCGGCTTGAATGCCAGTCTGGACTCTGCTCTGAGCCAAGTGCAGTGTGACCGAGTGAAAGCATCGGGGCTGGTCTGAAGGACGGCAGGGTTTGCACCCTTGGTCACTGAGGCTAAACGGAAGCTCTCACAATTGAACTGGTATTTGTGTCCAGTGAAGCAGAAAGGAAGAAGGTCCCCACATGTGACTGGATGGTGCACACATGTGCCAGCAGACGACATGGCTGGACAGTGCACACATGTGCCAGAGGATGACACAGCTGGACCAAGCATGTGTGTGCTAGAGGATGACACGTCTGGACCATGCACACGTGGGCCAGAGGATGACACAGCTGACAATGCCCATTTTCTCACTGCAGTGTCCTGGGCCTCCACAGCTGGACTTCCCATGTCCTCCACTTGGAAGTAAAAGATACAACATCTCCTCTGGTCCTGTGCTTCTTGGGGATGCCGGGCAGGTCTGCTGAGAGAGAAGACCAGCCTGTGAGTGGGCAGAGTCTGCACACTACAAAGAGGGGGGAAAGTCTCAAAGATCGAAACCGAAAGGAAACAGCACAAGAGAAAGTTAAAAAGGCAAAGACTCCGGGCTTTGAAAGACATGAGGAAAACTTCCCCTGGCATAATTCACTGCACATGTTTAAACCGACTATGCAACAACTTTTAAAATAAAAACAATTCACACACCAATCCTAGATAAATTATTTCCAATTTTATCTTGAGATGAGACTATGTATAAATAAGTTATCACAGCTTGTAACAGAGGAAAATGAAAATGGCTGCTGCCGGCCTGGCAGGGCTGATTTTGATTGCTTTGATTCTGACAAATGGCAATATATTTCCAAATAGAAAGCAGGCAAAGAATGGAAATATTTTTTCAAACCGCAGACCTACATAAATATGCAAATATACCGAACTCACAATGCTGCATGTAGTGCTTCTATTTTGGTTTTCATTGTTTTTAAGATTTTGTTTCTAAAGACAACTTCTCAATAATCTGTGTAAATTCCACCTATAAACCAAATGAGTTTCCCTCAAGTTGACTTGTAAACTGTAGTTGGTACTTTACAGGCGTCATCCTGTAGGAACAGTAGACACACACGGTTCCCCCTGTGAGTGTGACAGTCACAGAGCCTCATTTGTCAGGTGCAGGAAACACTCAAATACACAAAGAGACTGAACCCACCCAGGGCTCCATGCTGGCAGGACCGTGAGCCCCGTGCTGACCCCACACCCCGCTGCAGGCCGGCATCTCTCCTCCCTGTGTCTCCATAAGAGAAAGGATCAGTGTTTGCAGCCTCAGATTCTTCTCTTGGGCCCCACCTGAGACACAGGGCCAGGTGTCCCTCTGCTCCAGGCTCCTGTCCCAGAGCCTGCACAGTGGCTGCGGGTCTGTCCAGGCCCCATCTGGGTGCTGTGACTGCCGGGGTCACTCTGGAGCCACAGCAATGTGGCACCTGGTTCATCTGGGTGCCTGTTGTGCACCCAGCACCAGGGAATCTTGGCATATCAGGATGGTCAGAGCAGACTTGGTTTCTTTGTTCAAATCTGACCCTACAACATGGGGGGGGGGGGGCTATTAGGAGAGGCAGTGAAGGTCTACATCACAGCCAGCCCAGGGTGATAAGTGCATCAGGGGCAGGCTCATGGCGACCACAAGGATGGAGCTGGGGCGCCATGGCCACTGCCCTGACCATCCTCAGAGATGGCAGGGAGGGGATGGCAGAGGAGAGGGAAGGGAGCCCCAGGTTGCTCCCAGTGGAATTAAGGGCTAATATTTAAATCCACTCAGTGACTGCAGGGAAGAAGTTGATAACTTGGATTCTTTAATCCATATGACACAGGAAACTTACTATATACTGTCAATGTTCAGCCATAAAAACAGAAACCAGACTAGATGCTTCACGAGGGCTGTCTGCACAGGAGGGTGGCACTTGTGGGCTGACCTCCCTGGTATAGATGCTGCAGGGAGCAGGCTGCCTCTTGCACCAGAGTGAGGGTGTCACTGGGCTGGTGCAGAGGAGGCTGTGGGCATGAGGAAGCCCCTCTCCTTCCCCACGGGGCAGGGACTAGCAGGAGAACTGAGGTTTCCAGAGCCAGCACCATGGACAAGGCGTGTCCAGGGACAGAAGACCTGGAGCCAGCACCATGGACAAGGCGTGGCCCGGGACAGCACATCTGGAGCCAGCACTGTGGACAAGGCATGTCCAGGGACAGCAGAGGTCCACATGGGCTGCCTGGCACCTTCATACCTGTCCTGCCATCTAACAATGTAAGCGTCCTGTCAATAAACACACACACACAGGTCACATGCATCACACACGTAACACACACACCACACACATGTCACACGTCACACACATGTCACACACCGCACAGGTCACCCACGTCACACACATGTCCCACAGCACTGTGGTCTCGTTGCTGTGTCCCTTTACACTCTGCAGAACTGTTGCCTGTGAACCTATTTTTGTCACTCTACTTTTAGGTAACTTTAACTGTGTTACATATAAAGATGCAACGCACTTCGTTTTCAAATACCTTTACTTACTGAACTATTAGAACTCTAGATCTGAACTGTCTCTTTTTAAGTTTTTGATGACAATTTCCACATTTTCTGACAAGAAGTTCCTCCCAGCATCAGGGCTGCAGGGACCTGCCTCCTGGCTTCATGTCCAGCCCTTGGTAGTGACCTGCCCTTCCGGCGCTCTTCAACCTCCTGCTCTCATCTGTACCTCATCCTGCTCAGTGTGCACCTGTGATGAGCCTCATGGCTGGTCGGGCGGGAATCAGTCAGGACCTGAGAGGAAGCACAGGGCCAACCACGGCCAGGGAAAGAAGGCAGCCAGGCCTGAGGCTGGACAGGGCCAGACACAGCTGGGGAAAGAAGGCAGCCAGGCCTGAAGCTGGACAGGGCCAACCATGGCCAGGGAAAGAAGGCAGCTGGGCCTGGGGCTGACAGGGCCAACCACGGCTGGGGAAAGAAGGTAGCCGGGCCTGAGGCTGGACAGGGCCAACCACGGCCAGGGAAAGGAGGCAGCCAGGCCTGGGGATGGGCAGGGCCAACCATGGCCGGGGAAAGGAGGCAGCCAGGCCTGAAGCTGGACAGGGCCAACCATGGCCGGGGGAAAGGAGGTGGCAGGGCCTGAAGCTGGGCAGGGCCATCCACAGCTGGGGAAAGAAGACGGCCGGGCCTAAGGCTGGGCAGGGCCATGGCAGCAGAAGCTGGTGCCGGCTGGGGGAGGTCACAGGTAGGGAGGGGACCTGGGTGAGGTCACAGGTAGGGAGGGGATGTGGGTGAGGTCAGAGGTAGGGAAGGGATCTGGGCAAGGTCATGGGTAGACAAGGGGACCTGGGGGAGGTCACAGGCAGAGAGGGGGACCCATCCCAGGGACATCACACCCTGGAGGCTGCTGAGCAGGATGCAGAGGGTCCAGGCAACAGGGGATGCCTGCAGAGCCCAAGAAATAGAGGGTGGCATGGCCCCGTGTGCCCCATGCCACCTGGGAGGGAGGAGGTGAAGGCATCTCTCTCCATGGGCACAGCGAGCGCTCAGCACTTCCTCATGGGTGTATGGGTCGATTGTCACCAGACCTTTCAGGCCGGTTCAGGAGAGCTCAGTGCCCACCCCCCAGAGTCCTTCTGTGACAACCTGGGATAATTGTCACCAGACCTTTCAGGCCGGTTCAGAAGAGCTCAGTGCCCACCCTCCAGAGCCCTTCTGTGACAACCTGGGATGATTGTCACCAGACCTTTCAGGCCGGTTCAGAAGAGCTCAGTGCCCACCCACCAGAGCCCTTCTGTGACAACATCGGAAGAGGGTCGGGACGCGAAAGAGTCTCCATCTGTCTTGCTCAGTGCGCGCCCGCCCG